>JAVQJD010050173.1:0-13443 GCA_036023655.1 Nannoperca australis
ATCCCCTGACCCGGCCCTTTCACTGGGCGGGGAGGCACAAGGCGGGGGGGGGGTGGGGGGGGAATCCTTCAGAGGGTGTTTATTTGCTCTCAACACCTCCTGAGCGATCAATATTTTTAATTTGGGTCCGAGTTATTATTTTTCACATCACTGCGCCGGGGAGCAGAGTAAAGTGGCTCATATTTTAGCACTAAAAAGATCGATATGACAGGCTCACCTTCACTCTGCCCCCTCTGTGGATGGGGGGGGGGGGGGGGAGAGATCATAATGGACGGTGGCGAGGTACACCCGGCCCGCCTCATGCTGGAATCACATCATTATCTGTGGATGGAGACAACCTCCCCACCACCACCACACCCCTCCCTCCACCGCGGGACAACAACACCTCCACCTCAGCTGATTTACACCCTCAGTTAGATCACACACACACACACACGCACACAGGTAAACCCATCAGAGCCCTGTTTATGAGGAGAAGCTTGGTGTGTGTGTGTGTGTGTGTGTGTGTGTGTGAGAGAGAGCAGGCCCATGCAGTGATGATCCAGGAGGGCAAAAGGCTCAGTTCCGCCAGGTTTGACTCCTTGTAATAAATGCATCAGTTTCTCCACCTCTTTACACAATCTATTAATTATATCTACATTTTCACTTCAAATATTTTCACACAGGGAATGTCCACTCTCTCTGACTCATAACTCACAGCTGATGGCAGATTGATTGTCGCTCAACCCATGTCCTGAGTGTGTGTTTCAGGGTGCATGCTCGCGTCAGTCAGTGTTTATTCAGCTTTGCCACGATATGTGTGTGTGTGTGTGTGTGTGTGTGTGTGTGTACGCGCACTTATGCCTGCCCTGGGAGTATGAGTGATGGCCGTGGAGAGTTATGGCCTGGCGATATTACCGTGCTGACATCTACTCCATTCAAGTGGCCTCCGTCAGTGCCGTACTTCTCACCATATTGAAATAAGAGCTCTCTTAGATTTAGTTAGCAATATTTTAACCTGCTGCTTATGTGGCTGCTGCAGCCTTTTTAAAACACAGAGCTGGGAGGTGGGGGGGGTCCTGCTAGTTGACCTCTGGGTGTAAAACCAACCAACTGTACACAGAGACCCTTCCTCTATGACCCCACTTTCTCTGGAAAGTATATAATCTCTATATGCAACCCAGTTTTGTTTCATCATAAAAAGGTGGAGCAGGGTGGGTGGGGGTGTTGATGTAGGATGCAGTTAAAAAAAAAAAGAAGTGATAAATGCAAGTGACACGCATTTCTGAGCAATCCCGTAAACACACTCGCGCCGAGGCCCTGTCAGCACAGAGGGACACTAAGTGTTCATAAATTCCTGGCCGAGCAGAGCGGTGCTGATGATTGCATTACAGCATGCTGCCTGCAGGAGGATTAAGGACTCACCTCTGGAGAAGAGTGAGGCTGAGCTGCTGGCAGCTACCAACAGGGCTGCTCTACTGACCAGAGATCAGAGGGCAGGAAAGGCAAAAAATTATGGTTTTGTTGAAATCCTTAAATTTACAATGCAAGACGATAGGCGGGAGTTCTGTGTCTTGCTCATAGACTCATCAACAACTTCTCATTAAAGAGACCGCCTCCAAATACTTCAACTCAGTAAGACTTGTCAGCAGCATTAGCTTAACCTGCTCCGGGTCTTTCTGGTAGACTTTTAAATGGCATACTCGACATGTGACAAGTTACTTTCCTCCAGCCCGAGAGCTTTCTCTAAATCTGGTCCAACTGCATTGAGTACCAAAAGTATGGGACAGCTACCACATCTTCAGACAGTTCTATTCAGTCGAGCATTCTCATAAAGCTATTTCTTTGTATTATAATCATTGCTGTTCTTGTGCAATTCATTTGGCTTAATTTCCACATCACACTAAACCTTTGGCCCAAGACACTGTTTATTATCAAACATATCCAGATCATAAAGAAAGAAACATCAGATCCAACGTTACATGTGCTGCTGTACTATTAAAAAGCATATTCACGGGAAACATTTCAAATAAAGTGTATTCAAATAACAGAAAAAGAAAAGCAATGCTACAAGCCTTGAGTTAAGCTCTCAAAGAGACTGGCTCATTTAAATGTTTAATGTGTGAACAGCCAACCAATTTCCCCTGTAAAGCACGTAAATGAGGAATTTGACCTGTGACTTATCTTAGTTTCAATTATCTGATCTGAGCAGCTTATTTACTGTGAATGTTTGTTCAAATTCTAATTGACTTAAGAAACAAGACCTGAGAGGGTTTATGATGTGCAGTGCAACTTATTTCACATTAAATGAATGATTTGAACCACGTCCACATTCAGCCTACCAGTTACACCTCCCGTATTCCACAGAATGTAACGGTACTGTATATGCTCACTGCAACCACACTAAAATCCAGTCAAATCTAAACGTCCTTTACGTTGGGATTCACACTACACTGTTTGTAGATGTGAAGTTGAACTTGAAGAATAAGTGTTTTAGATCCATGACACAAATTAGCCAGAACAAAGTGCTTGCATATTATAATAGTGTCTCCTGTGGTGGAGGCAGTTGCAAGTACACACACACACACACACACACACACACACACACACACACACACACACACACACACACAGAGTAAAAAGGAGACAGCGGTGTCCTGTCAAGCCACTGAGCCTGATTTATCCTCTGCCGTGGCTCTCGTGCCGTCCTGCAGACCACAGACATGTGAGGGATGCCTTTAATTTCCCATTAAAATGCCCTGGAACAACTGAGGGCTGAGGAGGCAGTGTGTGCTGCTGTGTGTCACTGTCTGGGTGTGTGAATAGCTTGATTAGACTGTGTAACAGTGGTAAGTGTGTGCTTGTGCATGCAGGTTTGCAGGCGGTTCTGTTAAGCTGTACGGACACCAGTACAAGTGTGTGTGTGTGTGTGTGTGTGTGTGTGTGTCAGGAAGCGGTAACATTAGCGCACATCATTCCAGATGACACAGGCTGCAGCTCCAGGGCCAGGCCTACGATAAATATTAATGGCCAAGAACAAGTGGATTGGGAGTTGAGTTATCAGGGTGGGCTTTCCTAATTGACATTTTACCTGCTGTATACCTTAACAGGGCTGTAAAACACCAGGCCTGAGCTCAGCCGTAGGGGGGACGTGTCAGTCAAGCTCTTCCCCATCCCTGCTGCCTTCCTCTGGGAGGAGAGGAGGAGCTCCAGCTCGCCCAGACTTGTCATTGCACCAAAGTGTTACATGAAGCATTTTAACATCAAAGAATGATTACAGTTCAGTTTAGGGAAATTACTGTGAGATACAGTAACCAGACAAGACTGCAGGCTATTCCAAACTCTACAGTGTATTTTAGATTACGTGTCAGCCTTTCAGATTTGCTCCACAAGTAATTCAGTTAATTTCAAGTCCACTTTTCTGACAAAAAAACAGATTTCTTTCAAAACCTTAAAGGGAATTTGGTTTATTAATTTCAACAGTATTTTAAATAATGCCAAGGCAGAGACACCAAAGTCCACTTGTTAAATAGAATTTAAATACAGGGCTTCAACAAATGATTATTTTCATTACTGGTTACATGCTGAATATTTTGTCGATTCATCTTTGGGTCCCAAAAACTCAAACAAAAAACTATTATAATTATCAAGGTGAGCCGAAATGGACATAATCAAATATCTTACTTTGTCCAATCAAAACTCCAAAACCCAAAGAGATTCAATTTATTATCACAGAAGAAAAAATCATATCTGAGAGGCTGGAACCAGTGAGTTTTCTGCAGTTTATGTCTAACTGATTAATTGACTACTTTTTTCAGCTCTTACAGTTCTGAAAATGGGCCTCTCTCAAACTGAACCTCACACGTTCATTTATCAATCACATCCCTCTCTTTCACTGACACAGAAATTCAGTTCTCACACACACACACACACAGGCAGGCATGTAAACAATCTCACTGGCCTTTACCATACACTCGCCACATAACTGCACTCCCACCCATCCAAAACATTCACTTGTCTACTTCCAAAGAAACTACACACACACACACACACACACACACACAACTGAAAAAAAAAAAAACACAACAAAACACACGGTAATACAAAGTGGACCAAGAAAAGTGTTCCCACTTACATTATCTGAAAATTGACAGGCGGGGCAGACAACAAACAATTATCCCCGGAGTACGGGGGGGGGGGGGGGGGGCTCGAAGATTGTGAAAATATATGTGATGTCCTCAAAGCTAAATGGCAAGCCCTGTGTGAGAAAGACTGGAGAGTCTATTCATATTTACTGTTGCCAGGATTTCAATATCAACATCATAGAAAGCACATCAGATGTTTCCCTTTCCGCCGACTGATTCACAAAGAGAAGCACAAACTGCCATCTCTATTTGATGAAAATGAAAATACAACAAAAAGGTTAATCTATAGACAAACACCATTAAATAAACAGCTCATAATGCCGGGATATTAGCGGTGCTTATATGAAATGGCAGATAATTATATTTTCCAAAGGCCAATGTTTGTAATATTTTTTTGAAAAGAGCAAATGTGACTCAGTGGGTGCTGTGATTTATGAGCATTTGTGGAGGAGCAGTGTAGCGTGGTGATAACGGCCAAAAAACATGGAGGGGAACCGACACACACACACAACTCAGTGATTACAGACAAACTGGGACCAGTCCATATCTGGACCCATCTCTGTGTTATTCTACTGTGCTTTTTGAATTTAGCCACACAATCTCCTGGGAATGCAGACCCCATCATCTGACATACCTGTAGCCAGTCAATTAAGCATCAGACATAAAACTACACTTAAAAGCATGTTCCCTTGTAAAGCTCAGGATAGTTACAAAGCACGGGGCTTACTGCTGCTGCTGTTAGGTTTAAGTATCTGGCTCCACCAAGTGGCCATATACAAAACACCTATCGGGCTATGGAACAAATACTTTAATGAAAAGGATCATGCACTAAGATTAAAGGTTCTATCATGAGTAAAACTCCATACATGGCATTATATTCATAGATGCTATCATTCCTTACTGATATTTCAGTTAAACAGGAAACTTCATATATAAAGATGATGGTATATTAACATGTGTCTTTCAGAGGACAGTGGAAAAAATGATCCCCCTATTGGACTGAAGGCTTCTAAAAAACTGGACAAATTCAAATATTTGCATTGACTTTTTGTTTAACTACTTAGGTCGAGGTGATTTTAGCCTGTGTATCCATTACTTTAAAAAAGTATTAATTTCAAACATTTAAAGTTTTGAAATGAGCTGTGACAATAAAATGATTTCCAAGTATCTACTGCAACCTGGTGGCCATCTGTTGCTACTACATGTTGAGGGGAAAGTGGCAGGCAGTACAGTATATTGTTATACGTATATTAAACTGGGATTTCAGTCTACTAACGTTCACACCAAGCAATGCCTCTCTGTGCCCAGTACAATGGGTAGATCCCATGTAGTATCTGTTTATAGTTTACTTTGCATCAACCAACAGCTGCTGGTTAATCAGTCTGAAGGTCTTGTGTCATGTTTGTAGTCCCTCTTAGTTTATGCTGTATTCAGGACTTAATGAGCCAAACCCCCTAAAAGATACATCCTTGAATTTGAACTCATCGTGTTTTATTCAAGAGCAAACACCACGGCCATTGCTGTCCACAGCCTCTAGCTCGGCCTCTTCACACCTGACATGCATGCACATAGTGGGTGATAGTTTGGGGTTTATGTTCCATCTATAACAAATGGATGTTGCAATTTCAACCACAAGCTAAAGTTCCACCACAGTGTCCTAATTTAAAAGGTGCGTTCATCAAATGACATGTTCACCGTCACCACCTGTGATGTTTTCCTTGTTGAGGGACATGAGAACTCAGAGAAATGGGGGGCTGTCATGACTGGAAGTACTATTTAGCACAGAAATGTAATGACTCATGAAACGGGTACTGTTACTACTGCTAATGACACTGCTGCTGTAAAATTGACTGATCTGTGGTCAAAATGGCTCAGGCTAAGACAAGGAGACACGTTGTTAGAAGGTGGGAAACTGAAGATTTTACGGCTTTACATCTGTCTGAAAGCAGACTTCTGATTTGACAACACTGTTTGATGCAATGAGTCTGGGGTCTTCAGTGTATAGGGAAATAATAGAAATGATTACTTTTTGTGTTGTCTTATTTTTAGAATATCTAATATATAATTCTGTTGATTTCTACCTTGTAAGAGCTTGTTTATTTAACGTTTATACATGTGTTTTGGCTGAGCAGTCCTGAATAATATCATGGTGTTGTTTTTTAATGAGAAAGACAGAAAAGTAATAATCAGTCTTGAACAGAAATTGCTAACTTGATAAATCTAATTGAATGATATCACTGTGATTCATCCCTAATTCAACACATGTAAGCTTACATGAAAACCACTTCACATTCCAAGAGTGTGTGTGTACTTTCCCACAGAATGTGAATGCACCATCTATGTAGAGTAAAAGGCACTTACTGTGAAATGCTCCTGGGATTTGTAGTTCTCATCGAGGTAGACGCGGACTCTGCTGTACTCCTTCATGGCATCACTGGACAACAGCTCCCTGATGGACAGAAGACCCCATTAAAAATAACTGCATCAATTCAACCACATTCATCCTGATGCAAGAATCACACGCATTCTTTAAAAAGACAACAACTAATTTTGCTGCGCTGACGTGCAGCTGTGATGCGACCAGTGGGGGGAGTAGTCCGTTCAGTTTAAAACAGACTGCTCCTGCGTGTTGCACAAGCCATCAGGAAGCTGCTCGGCTATTACCATTAGAGTAAAACTAATAGAGCATTTAACAATTAGGAAAATAACCCCATCATGAGCACAATACTTACTTGACAAAACTATCAACGTGTGACATGGATGCCTCATAGTTCTTCCCACCCACCTCTTGACAGTGCACTGCCAAGAAGTGAGGCTTATGTGACTGTACTGTCTGTAAGAGAAGAGAGAAACAGCACAGGTCACAAAGGAGGGAAACAGAAAACACTTCTACTGCACTTTATTTTTCAGTGCATCCATAACAGCTGCATCAACACTACAGTGAGCCCATTTACTCATAATAAACAAACCTTAAGTTGAATTATTCAGTCGAGCACAAAACCCATATGAGCGTGGCGCCCGGGCCTCCACAATTCTTCCTAACTCGACTCTGTGACATGCTACTATATTTACACAAGACAAAGTGCCTTGCTAATGTAGGCAGAAGGCACTTAGTGGGCTTGTTCCACAAGCATAACGCCTGGCCCTGTTCATCTACCATCAGGGATGTGCCTGCTGCAAAGTATGTATGTACAGCAGGGTGTGACAGATGCTCGCATGTCACCACTCATGCTGACACATCACTCAGTGTTACCAGTGACAGCTCCACCACTGCAGGAATATGTCAGGAATGTTTAGCAGAATGTGGGCCGGACAAATACGCACTGTTACAGAAGCAAGAGGAAGTTGTATGTAATGAAATGTTGTTCTGTAATGAATATAAATTGGTGGTTGCATACTGTAGCCTACATTAAGTGAAAGAGGTAAGACTCACTTCCCGCAAGCTAACCCATCCAGAATCACGTGACCTCATGTTGCTCTCCTTCAACATTCCCTCTTACACATAGTGAGGTGTTTGTGAGCACCCTGTCAGAGGTGTTCAGAGTGGCTGACCTCTAATGGAAAATCAATACCACAGAGTGATTTAGAGCACTCACAAGCACTCACAGGGTCGGGCCTATAGATGGTAGGCAGAGGACATACATCAATGTCACTGGGTATTGTGGGGTGGAGGTGGAGGAGCGACAAATGGTCCCTGGACCCAAACGGAGCCCTGCTACTTCACCAGCACCCCACCTCAGCGTTGCATTATGCTCACTACAGGCCCAATCAAATAAAAGTAATGTATGGCAATAATGCTATGGATTTTCCATCAACCTATGGCTTGTCACTTAGCCCGATGACCCAAGAGCGGAGACCTACAGCGGCTCAAACTTGGAAAGATTAGTGGACCTATCAACTCACGATGGAAAAGGTCACACTCTCAAGGAGCCTGCAACTAATGTCAGGCTCAACGTGCCTGACGTGTGTATGTGTGTGTGTGTGCACGCAACACTAACATGCGCGTGCTTTGTTAATCGACCGCATTCTATTTATCTTTCCAGGCTGAAAATTCAGGTCTACGTTGGCAAACAAGTCAGTATCCAGGTGGTAATTACTAGAATCACCAGGGCTATCAGCCCAAAACCAAACAGCATCAACCCGTGACCTTACTTTACTTTAGCCAAGAGCAAACCTGTGACCAATATCCAATTAAATCTAACACTGTTAACAAAAGTTCTGTTGACATAGTTGAGTTAAATAGCGACAGAAATATTGACATGCCCAATATTGTATCTATGAAAGCTGATTATATGATGGGCAAAAACAGTAGTGGCCTCTCTAAACAACCTTTAGACAGTGACAGCTGCTGTGGCAGTGGTGAGAAAAGCCTGTGTGGCTGTGCTGACGTGACTAACAGAGCACTGCCATATGGGACCATTTGTCAACCTCACAAGGATGTCAGACGCTGATGTGTTTGATATGGAGGTGTGTCTTCTCATGCTCTCCCTTCTCTCCAGCTTACCATTTGAATTCCAAGGAGGTTTCCATTTTTCTTAAATACATATTTGTCCAGCTGAGGCCTGTTGGAGTATGTAGTGCACTACTAAATTCACAATCCTTTACTCAGTGATGACATTTCGATCTGAGAGAAGACCCTGTGGCACGACTTGTAACACATAACAAACCTCGATCATAACTTTCCTCAAATTAGAAAAGGCTTTATTTCTCAAAGAAAATGGTGAAAAGAAAGAAAGTGTGAAAAAGAGCAGCTGAAACATTTGACATAGATGAACCAGTTTAATTTCAAGTGACAGCCGAATTCCGAATACTGGAGTAGAATGAGCAATTAAAAATAGAAGAGCTGAAAGAAGATTCATTCCAATTTTAAGCGTTGAATGAGGTTTAAATGTCAACAGACGAGGGGGGTAAATTAACCAGGAAGTCAGTTCAAGTGAAGTCCTGAGAGAAATTAGTGCCAGATTAACTGCACAGAATGAAACAAGATATCGGTTTGTCAGGACAAGCAACTGTAAAGTCGTAAATTGTGTATAAACAGTGAAAGGCTTGAAGTGTGAAAGTGTAACCATTAAAAAGGAGTTTAAATGTCAGTTGTAAAGAAAGAGACAAATGCATTTGAAGTGTCAGCTGATGTGTAAGTGGTGAAAGCAACTGAAATGCCTTTTGAAGAATAAAAGATGAAAGTGTGAGTTGAGGTGTAAAGATCAAATGTCTGCTGACATGTGGCGGTAAAAGTAGTTAAGTAGTAACTATCGTTCATTATCCATCCAGGCTTGGTGATTCCATCATGTCCACATGTTGAAGTGTCCTTGAGCAAGACAATGAACCCTAAGTTGCTCCTGATGGAGGCCGGCACCTTGCATGGCAGGTGTGTTGCCATTAGTGTGTGGATGTGTGAATGAGAATAATTTATAAAGCGCTTTGGGAGCCGTGAAGGGTGCAAAGGCCATATACCATTTACCATGAGTTAAAGGAACGATCAGCTGGACATTTAGTCAACTCATACATTGTACAAGTTCTAAAATGCTTCCACAACAAAACAACACATATTAACTTTGTAATGAAGCACAGCTAAGGGTAATGAGTTATTAACAAGACTCACTTTGGTTTAAGCAAGAGGCTTTTTTACAGTTTGATTCATCTGCATAAACTAGTATAGAGATCAAAAGCTGCACTGTGCACCTGATAATACTAGACAGAGAGGGCCTTTGATGAGGCCTAATCAGGAGAGCCTGAGTGCGATTTCAGTTTTCCTATTCAGAGGTGAAAAATAAAAACAGGAATCTGAGGAGTTTGTGAGCTGACGTTCAACAAGGACTCTTTGCTTTAATGTCCAGCTGTGGAGCATTCACTCACTCAAAAGATTCTGCGAACATCATTTGGGAAATATGGGGCTTCGGGAGACAATCTGGAGTTCATCAAGTTACTTTATTAAGAGAAATAACAGTAAATCAAAAGACTTTAATTCCAATACCTCTCTGTATCAGGTTGGCCTGGGGTTTTGTCTTCAGGAGCAATAGTATAATTACAGACTGGGTCTTTAAACAAAACAAATCAATGAACGATGTGAGGACCTTCAACACTCTGCGTCTCTGCAATTTACAAATCACCAGACTGGATGTGGGGACCTGACACGATCACTGGCCTGTGGCGGTCCCAAGACGATTCTAATGCAAATTGGCTGTGGGATCATTCAATTCACTGAGGTTCAATGCAAAACACTGTTTATACTCCTGCAGCAGCAATGCCAGCTTCCCATTGAACCCAGTCTATTGCAGCATGTGGAGCAGGCAAATGACCCTGCTTTGCTTACATGTAAATGACTGGGATATCCTGCCACAAGGTGAGAGGCCCAACACAGCATCTTATTGTACTCACTAGCATGAGAAGTAAGAAAATGAGACAAAGACTTTTAAAAAGACTTAGTCATTTTATGTATCACGGGCCTCCCAGATAATAGTTGTGAATAGTTTTGCTTTTTTAATTCATTTAGTTTTATACACTCCAAACAAGGGCTAAACCCAAGTCCCAAGAATTCACCACAGTGCTTCTGGTAACTTGTGAAGATATTTTTTGTAGTGAGAGAAGTAAAAAACAACCGTCCCTTTGACTGTAACGAAGTCTGATGGAGGTTTCTGGAGTCTTTCCTGTAATTTGCCGTCTCTGATAATCATACTACATAATCAAGGACACATGAAGAAAAAGCGAGTAACAGCACAAACTATAACTTTGCATGTATGATTAAGTGCTGACTTTATATACACACCTGAAACATGACAGTCAAGAGGTTCATTCCTGTAAATGGTTAAGATTACATTCTTACTTGCAGAAATGCACTGCAGCTCTTTCAGAAAAGAGACCTACATTTGCAGATGTCTCGGTGCAGTTCAGTTTGTTCTCACCTGCCCAGATAATGAACTAAATAAGTTGCCCCTGCAGAGTGTGTCTAAACTGTTCCAAACATGCTTGGTATGAAGAGGCCCTGTCGGAAAACACGGCCCCTGCAAAAGAAAGCTTTATAGAGTCAGATCAGGAGGAGGAACAGTGAGTGCCGTAGCAGGTTTTGCAGTAGCTAGTGCAAACGTGCATGAACTATGACCAGGGTGTGAAAATAAATTATTTTATTTCCTCAAGGAATTCCCTTGAATTCCGCTGTGCCGTTGCGTGCCACTGTGCCGAACAGCTGAAGGAAACAAGACACAACACCTAGAATCCATACTTACAGACACGTATATAAAAGATATGCAAGAACACTGCAGGTACCAGCAGGTACCTTGTCCGCTGCCCTTTGCTGTAGTCGCACCTCTATAGAAGCCAGTTTAACAGCTTTTATTATTTATTTTCCAGGATGTTGCAGTGAAACTACAGGGGGATTTGTTTTGACGCGTAGAAAATGAGACAGTTATTTCCTTACAAGCCAGGACTAAGTGTGTAGTGTGGAATGCATTCAGATGCTTTGGTCTAGCATTGCACGTGGTATTTTTAGGGGTTAGAGGATCTTCCTACAAGATTAAAGCGACAGTACTCTACTTCAATTTATTGGGTGGGAAGCCAAAAACTTCCTGTGTGAAACGGACTTTGGATTCTTGCCAAGTCACGTCAAAGCAGAAGTCAAGACACAATACTGTACTGAACATATAACTTGCTTTTCTTTTTCACATCAGCAGTGGTTTTCCAGAGAAAAACACATCATAGTTTGAAGAGTTCATGACCAAATAGCAGGCGATGGACCAGAAGACACAGTGAGTGTATTATGTGGGCAGAGGGGTCACGATGAGCTAGCGCAGCATGGCTGATTGTAGTTAACTCCAGCCGTCACTGCTGGCTGTTCCCAGCCGTGCCGAGTTCAGAGTCTGATGCTTCTTTCCATGACGTCAGCCGGCAGCGGCACAGAGCTGGCATGAGACTACAGGCCTGCCTGGTTCACACAGGGGCACACCTCTCTCTACCTCCCTCCCTCCAGCTCGCTCTCTCCCTGCATGCTTTTCTCTCGCTATTTCTCACCGCACATATGTTGCCACACAGGATACCTTCCTATAAAGTGTGCAAGCCTGCTGAACAATGCAAACAGAATTCCTCAACAGCCGTAACCTGGACACGCACACGCACACGCACACGCACACGCACACGCACACGCACATCTTATGACATCCAATAACCTCAGTGCTAAATAAAACAAACAGGCCGGAATTACGTGGCAAATGGCATGTATTGGCACACCAATGCCAGTAATAATTACAGGGAAGAGTAAAGCAAAGACCCAGACACAGACCCAGAGACTTGTGGAGGCCGTGCAGCTTAGCAGATGTTTATCTGTATTTTCTAACCTCTGTGAGGTGAAATTCTTCCAGCATAATGAGGCGCATTTGATAGACTTAGATTAGTTGGCATGAGAGAAATCATAAAAACTATAACTGAAAATTAGGGTCCCAATTATGTCCCAAACCAGTTTCATAGACATATTTTAACTTGTTATTGGTATTGGTCAGATTTAACCCAAAGCAAATTTGGATTTGATTATTGTAACCAATAAGGATCAAAGTATTGTACCTGTAAACTGTGTTCCATTAAAATCTGCAGGGAATAGTTTCAGACTCACATTCCTCTCTCTACTGTAAAAGACACCAAAGGACAATACGCAGAGCACCATGGGAAACCAGAATGCTGTCAAGCAGGCTTTATGTCTTAATGTAGAGCTATTCAACCGTGACATATACTGTATGTTGTTTAAACCGAGTAGGCTTTACTAACTTTAAAGTCAACCTGAAATTAATATAAATTTTTACAAATAAAATCTGTATTTATATGTGTGTTTTGATTTGTGCTTTTATTAGGTCAAAATTACAAGAAAAGAAAAGAAATGTTTTCAGTTATATTTCAGACAGCACCCCCTATCTCAAATTTACGGTACAATAAAAAATGTCCATACTGGTAGTTTAATTGATGCAATATAATAGTTAAATAATAAATTCCAATGGCCACACAGTTAATGAGTTGGGCTGCTGACATTGTTAGCCATTCCAATCCCATCTGTGATTTCAGCACTCTGTGTTACTCCATGACTCTGTACATTAGTTACTCTGTGTCCCGGTTCAAATCACAGAGTAATGTACGGATGCTGAGGTTACGGGACTACGTGTTGCTGTACATTTTGACATTTGCCATCACCATATGTGGACCCACAACAGAAAGACAACTATAGGCAGCTAGACCCCCCTCCTTTCTCTAATGTGGGGTACGGACACACACACACACACACACACACACACACACACACACACACACACACACACACACACACACAGAGAGCGGCCCGAGC
>JAVQJD010050174.1:0-14638 GCA_036023655.1 Nannoperca australis
CTAATTGAAGTGGAAATGGCCAAGGGACATGTAACCAAATATTAGCATTGCTGTATGTATATATTTGACATATTTTGGTCACATTTTCAGTTGACCCATAATAAAGTCATAAAAGAACCCAACTTCATGAATGTTTTTTTGTGACAAAGGAGTATCTGTTCCAATCACTCTATCAGAGAAAAATCTTAGTTGTAGAAATAACTGGAAACTCAAGAGAGCCATGACATTATGTTCTTTACAAGTGTATGTAAACCTTTGACCACAACTGTATACTGTGATATACTGTATGTATCTAACACAGTTATTGTGACAGCTTAGAGTTAGTGATTTGTCTTGCAGCAGCACTGCATAGGCAGAGGTAGGGTTACACGACATGCACTCCCTAGGCAGGAATTTACTGATCAAAAAGAATTCATACCACATCTGTTGTACATTGTATTTTTGTATTTGTGTTTCTTTCACAAACCATTATCTATTTATTGATTTTTCTCTGTATGCCCTGCATTCATGCTTTTGAAGTAAGCTCTGCTCCTATATGTTGCAGGCGTGCTGCAGGTCAGCGGGATGCGTATATACACATCTGGGGATGTTGAGGCAGTCAACGGGACAGATGTTCGTCTGAAGTGCACATTCCAGAGTTCCTCTCCCATCAACCCCAACGCCATCATCATCTCCTGGAGCTTCAGACCCCTCAATCCAGGCCGAGAAGAGTCGGTGAGTGCATGTGTGTTTGCAAGAAAGTGAGATCAAACCTCCCTCATTATGTCAGGGAGCATCCACCCCCTCAGCCAACTGAGAGAGGAGTCGGTGAGTCATCAGGCTCCCTACAGAGCGTCCAAGTTTGCCTTTGTGTGTCTGTCTGTGTGTGTATGTGTGTGTGTGTGTGTGTGTGTGCGCGTGCATATTGAGAATAGTGAAAAAAAGAAGCAGTCTTTCTTTCTCTGTGAGAATAAAATAGCTTCCTTCCCCAGACTCAGTTTGGTGTGACTTTCTGTCTGTGATAATCCAGCCAGTCCATAAACCAACTCGACCCATCAATGTACTCTTTTAGGTGTTCCACTACCAGCTGCGACCATATCTTCCTTTAGAGGGCATTTTCAGGAAGCGTGTCGCTTGGGCTGGTGATGTCATGGGCCGTGACGCCTCCATCATAATTCAACAGGTCAAGTTCACCTACAATGGCACTTACATCTGCCAAGTCAAGAATCCGCCGGATGTCCACGGCACGGTTGGAGAGATTCGACTCCGTGTCGTCACCACAGGTCAGATTTTCTGTGTCTCTGAGGAGAACAGAACAAGTAAATGAAGCAAACGAAAATATATAAAAATTTCAGAGAAACTAACAAGAAATATATGTTTTCCTTATGTACTTTTTATCACATTAATAAATATTTCTGATTGTAATTACCTGCCAACATAGGCCATAATACTGAATATATTTAGGATTTCTACATTAAATATATTGCTTAATGAAATATATTAGCCATTCAGAATACCAAAGACAGTTCCTACATATTAAGTCCAGGCAAAATAGAAAATAATGAATGCAATATAAATGCACAATTATGACATTATCTTGATGACTGAAAGCATGATTTGTTCTCTTGGAGCTATATAAATCAAATAAATTATTTTTTTGATTCATTCTAGACAGGCACAGTTGTCTTACATGCATTACTGTGAATACAGTATTGGAATTATAAGGATCATAAAACAACAACAGGTTCCAATTACAGCAAGTTTAAAACTAGACCCAGGTGAGATGGCTGCCATTTGGTTGCATTCTGGAATGGCAAGTTATTATATGTCACATCTACTGTTTTATATCTATGGGATCAAGTCATCTTCATCCTCTGGGGACCATGAATGTCTGCCGACCGACTGACTGAGTTGCGATCCCTAGAGCCACATCATTAACCTTCTACAACTGAAAATATGCTTTCCTATTAATAACAGTTACAAATGTACAATGAAATGGCTCTGAGCAGCGATGGCATTCTTGCTTTACCAAACTCAATCTGCATTCCTGTGTTCTTTTCTCACCTACAGCCTCTTTCTCTGAACTTCTCCTTCTGGCGTTGGCCATCGGGGGAGGTATTGCCGCAGTGGTCATCCTCCTCATCATCATTTTGTCCTGCAGGCGGTGCAAGAAGAGGACACAGAGACAACGGGAAGGGAACGAAGAGGCTCCCCGCAAAGACAGAAAAGACCCTGCTGCGTGGTAAGACCAAGAGAAAGCCAGAGGGAAGAGGGAGGAAGAGGGGTATAGAGAGAGGAACAAAAGAATCACACACTTCCTCTCTCGCTCTCTGTCTAACTCTGGGTATGTGGTGCTCCTTCTTGGGGCCTGAGGCGCTTTTCCTGCTGGGCGCTTCACTTCCTCCTTCTTCTCCAATCGCAGTCTGAAATCTCAGCTAGTTGATGGGCAGCTGTCAGTAACCAGAGATAAGTTGAGAATGTGCCTTTGTGTAGAAAGCTGTAGATACTGAACTTTAGCCAGACTGCTGTTCATCTTTAATATCACGTGCCTTTCATTTCTGGAAAGAAACAACAGTTTTATCGGTTCATCTTTTCCTGTTCAGCTAAATGGGCTTTCAAACACATTTCCTGTTTAGAGTAAATGTTTTAATGATGCAGAGGTAGAACAATGGTGTATTCCTGCTATTGACATTTCTACTTATACATACAATGCTGTACAAGCCACATGTTTGATATATTATTTTAACAAACAATAGAAACTGTGCAACAATGACTGAACCGTTTCCTAGCTTCTACGAAAATTCTGTTTTAATTACCAGATGATGGGAAACATTATGAAACCCTGTACAAATATTTTGTATTAACCCTCATTTCAATGGTTGTGTATACACTATCAGCCGTCTTCTGAATCTGCAGGAGGATGCTGGTGTACATTTCGGTTTTGTTTCACTACTGAAGTTCTATCGCTGTATTTTTTTTTATTTTGTCCGGCAGAAATAATCAAGGTGCTTTCAAATAATCAAAACCTGATGGACAGCACTTGTTGGAAACAGAGATTTCATACTACACTTATGTAAATTTCTGAATGAAATGAAATATAAATTCTGAAATTTCATTCACAAAGTTTCATTGACCAGCCAGTAGCCTCTCTGATGACCGATTGTCCGTTTTGAACAATAAGCAGTTCTTTTTCTGGGCGCATTGGGACTTGTTTGTTCTTCTCTCTTGGGTTTTCAGATCTCTCTGCAATAGGTGCTTGAACTTGTAACAGTCAAAACTCCGCTTTTCAAGGAACAGTTGACAACTTTGCTGTCATCATGGTCAGATTTATTCAGACATCAAACCAAATCTTTCATTGAAAAACCTGGCAAAGGAAGGAAATATTTGTACCCCAGTCAGATGCAGGTGTATAAACAGAGTTTCTGATCCAACCTTTGCTCTCAAATTTGGCTGATTTAACCCTGTGTGACGCTAAACCTTTGGCCCTGCTGCTGTGTTTGTGTTGTCTGCTCGTCTTTGTCCTGTCCCCATTGTGTGTGTCTGAATAATTCATAAATATTTCATGCATGAATATATATCCTGGTGTGTGTTTGTGTGTGTGTGTGTGTGTGTTACCTCCCCCTGGTGCATGTCTCGCTGTCTTCTCTGTGTGTGTGTTCAGCAACACAGCAAAGGCTGTCCACCTCTACCTATTACAGACGTCCATAGAGATTGACAGTTCAGACGGCATCATCTCAGGTCCCAGCACCAAAGACGGGGCCGATGGTGACCACTCCGACTGAGGAGGTAGAGACAGAAACACTGATGTGAAGCCAACCAGGAAGCTCATTGGAGGGGACGCCCAGATGGCACGATGGATTACGAACCACAGTTCTGCCAAGTGGAAACTAGATGAAGAAAGCGCCGCTGCTGCCGTGTTGAGAACAAGCATATTGTTTAAGAATGGGAGGAAAACAAAAAGAGTGTTCTGTTCGAAAGTTTCTGTAGAAGACCAAAGAGATTAGAGCAGTGCTTTGGATGAAGATGAAGGCTTTAAAACAGAATCGAGTATAGTAACTTTACTTTTAAAATAAAGTAGAGAATCATTCATCTGAGCAAAGAAATGCTGCGTTAAACCTGCAGGGCTTCAGAAGTGAGGCGCTGTAATCCTGAAGCTGGAATGGCTACTTTCCCCAAGGGAAAAAGGGTCAGTTGGTGTTCAATAAATGTCTGTTGTTTTTGTTGAAAGTGTAGCAAGTCAATAACAAAATCAGTCGCAACATGCAAATAAAAGTAGTCTTAAGACCTTTACATGTAGAATCTGTCGAATCATCTTTCATATTTTAGTCGTACAATTCAAAGTCAATCGCGATACAACATCTTGCAAGTCATTATCCATGTCATCATAATACCTGCCAGTCTCTAAACAGTTTGATCTTTACGTCACATCAGATAACTTGAATAAAGAAGCATAAATGTGATGATGCTGTAATTACGTCTGAAGGCCATATTCTTCATCAGTGAGCGAGCAAGCGCATCAACGCAGCCGCCCTGAGTGCTGTGTGGGGGCGCACAGTCAGATCTGAAAACCCATTGATTGAAAAAATGTCCTTGAGAGCCTGTTTTTCTCTCTGTGCGTCTGTGAATGCATCACGTCTACTAACAAATTATTGTAATACCTGTCTTTCTTCCTTTTCATATCAGAGGTTTGTACCTGTGATGTAATACTGAGCAATATGTTTATATATGTGTTTTTTTTTTGTAAAAATTTTTTTTTTAGAAAATGCCAGAAGTATTTTATCATGTTGGTTAAAATATCACTGTATGTGTTTGTTATAGAGCTTTTATAAGGAAAGAGGAAGATTTTTCTAATAAAAATGCCTTTGACTACACCGTGTCATGTACATCTCACACAAACACACAAAGGTGATCTGGGTAGACACTAGTTGACCCACGAAACAAACAAATTGCACACAACTTGCTATCATTTGATAGAACTCATCTATTATGTAAGAGAGGAATCTAGCTATGTACTATTTATTATGCATTATTATATTTAATGAACTACCTCCAGTTGTGTGCTTATGATGTGTCTGATGTGCTTTTCACTTTTTTACCTGTAAGCATTACTGCAGTGAGTCGTTTAATTTGTTGCAGGTCCAGTATGCTGATGACTGTCTTTGTGACTTCACTCTGGGTTTGCTTTTTTGTTGAATGACATTCCTCATGACTACACATATGTTATTCTTATCTTTGTGTGTGTGTGTGTGTGTGCATTTGTGGGCCTATTTGTGTGCACTGATCAAAGTCTATCCCTGTGAGTGCAGCTTTTGTTACTGACTGACAGACCTTAAGTGTGTGTGTGAATGTATAGATGGGGGCAGAGCAGGGTTGTAGTGTAGTAGTGCAAAGAGGCACAGGGTGGGTCTGTAATAATTACATGTTGTAGAGATGTGTAGTGTTGAACTGATAAAACAACAGTGGAGTTGCTGGCAGAGCTTAGACATTTGCCCTCCATATAAGTCGTCCCCTTCAGTAATCAGCTGTGGGTTATTTTAGCGATTACTAGAATATGTATTGACTGTCGCATACGGTAAAATAACATTTTGTAAACGTAAATTCATTTCAAGCATTTGATTTGATATAATTTTTGTCATCTATTGTAAAAAAAAAAAAAGCAGCTATGCCACCAGAATGCACTGCAACACACAGAACACTATGACTGTTGTCTTGACTGTTGCAGTCGTGCAGAAAAGCAGGTGGAGGTTTAACATTCGATGCTGCGGAGCTATCAGCTGGCACACCAGGCAGATAATGGCTGTTGTTCCCAACACCTCAACCTCCTCCCGATGATGGTTTTGACACTTAACCAAATAAACAAAGAAACATATTAAATGTTGAACATGACTAGAATTTTATACACGAGTCCATGCTGTTTTTTGTGTATCAACATGTGTCTGCCTTACTGTTGCGTCTACAGGATGATAGCCGTTAATGCGAACCAAACTCCTGGGAGAAAGGTTCTCACTCATTTAATAAGACATTCTCTACCTAAATATGTTTATTACTGCAACAAATGTAAATCCCTTCAAAGAACAGACAAATGTGGGCTTTCTTTGATAAAGGAAGGAAGGGAAACATTGTGTGCAGTCTTTACCAAAGAGGAAAGTATGTCTGTCCTTCTCCCTCCTGCTTGGAGGGAGCAAGACTATGTCTTGCTTCATCTCTCTCCCTTTTTTCCGTTTGCATTCCACACCTTAAAATGGGCTGTACCTGGCACAGTAATGTGGAGAAGCACCAAATTCCTTCACGCATACTGACACACACTCACTTTTGGGTGCACGCGCACACACACAAACATGGGCTTGGCACGACAGGTTGCCTAAAGAGAAAACAAATAACCTCACTGGCAGAAGACTGAAAATCACACTGTGTCCTATTCTGACGCACACACACACACACCCACATATGCACTCAAACACTGCACCTATTAATCCATTAACTCTAAAGGTGGAGAGACAGCTGTATTTATTTTCTTTTGTGTATTGTAATGAGTAGAGCCTCCTGTAGCTAGTGAGGCTAATGAGTAATGTTGTCTATACATGTTTGTGACTGCCCTGAGAAAAAGTGGCTCTGTATGTGAAGCAGATACTATTATTACTATTCAGCACAGAGTAAACTGATGAAAAGGCAGAGGCCCTCTCACGTTTTTGACTGAAAGATAATGGTTACATACACCGTCTGGCCCCAGCAATTTAAATCACCTTTATTAGTCCCATCCAGCGTTGAAAACAGAAGAACAAGTCTCTTGTCGACCAGAGTCGCCAGGAAGTCGAGAGAGCCTTCATTGTGACTGAGAAGGTTTCAGCTGAAACTGAGACCACACTACTGTAACTAGACAGAAAGCCCCTGTATTCACACACAATACATAACACAGTGTAATGGTGTGTGTGTAGGTGTGTGAGAGAGAGAGCACCCAGGTAAGAGGCATAAGACTTTATCTTCCAACAGAGGGTGGGGTGTGTCTATCAAACTCAGACACATATATAATACAGTGAACACAATACAACACCGTGGAACGCAGACGTTGTGAACACTCCCAGGTAAAGAAAGTCCTGTAACTCAGCATTTATTCAAAAAAGGAAGCGCTATCCCCTGCCTCAGTGTGGGAACGGTTACATAATATTGTTAACAGATACAATACCAACACTGTACTTGTGAATGGCTGCAGGGAGGAACAAGCCTGTGCTTAACTCTCTACATCTTTATCTCATATTAGAGAGGGCATCCACAGCATTTACAATAAATCTGGATTTTTCTGCTTTTTAAATCAAGTTAGGGTTTAACATTAAACATGAGGAATATGCATTTTTCCTTAAGCTCATTAACTCTACATCAAATTCGTGTTTGCCATACAATTACCATTTAACATGGATTATTTGCTTAGAAAATGTTTATTTTTTTTCAAATATCCGGATTTATAGGTGATAGTTATGGCACACAGCTGATACATAAACAGTGTATTTGAGGGAGCAAGTCACATAATAAGACAGGATGCTGCTCACATTCGATATCCGCTGATGTGCAATGAAATGAAACGAGGTTATGCAACACTACAGCATCTCTGTTGTCCGAATGGAGAAAACGCTCCTGTCACAGCAGATGGATGTAAGGATAGAAGTGTCAACCCACACCAAATAAAGGCATGAATAAACTTCAAAAGGATCCTGTGTAAACATGTAGTGAAGAGATAAAGCATTACACCAGAGTGAAACTGAGCGGCTAGAAAAACAAATACCTTCTCCCATTAGAGACAATTACAACAGTAGGAGATTGGGGTAAGGGGTAGTGGAGTAATATGCCTAGAAATAGCAGGGGACTCCCACTAGAGCATCTATGGGTTGTATACAGAAAAGAATAGAAGGACTGGGCCTTGGGCCTCCACACAGAGGGGTCATGTGAATGGATGGAGTTGTGCAAAGAGAATCTGTTATATTTTAACATGATTTCATTTTATTTTTTTATCATGCTCTCATGCTCACGACCGACACCAATATCTGGAAGTTAAACTGCCTAACTGCACTAACATCATATGTTTAACAATAATTGAATTCATCCACACAAAAAAGCTTTGCCACCTTATTCTTAAAATAACGATTATATATTGTTATTATTATTATTAATATTATTATTAATATTATTATAACACCAAATTCAAACATTTATTTAGCTAGAATGACCTAAAATGGCCTAGAATGACCTTCTCTCCCCATGGCTCCTTTAGGACTTAATCAATCATAAAGGTTTAGTTTTATAAGTTCAAATTTAGGGTTTGCTTGTGATGTAAAAGAGATTTATCAAAAATGTAACTTACTGTTACAGTCCAATCCCTTTTACAAATTTGACACGTTTTGTGTATGGACTAATTTTATGGTCTGATATTAAAGTAGTGATATCCTGCCAGATTTACGTTTAAATTATAAACACAATGTTAAGTCACTACGAACATCATAGTCTTGTTGTACGATATTTTATAACTTGATGGGTGTTTCTCTTCCTTCTTTTTTCCTCTTAAGCCAGGTTATATGTTGTTACTCCCAGTGGCGTCATTTCCTGAAACACCTGTTTGTCAGGTAACCTGTTACAGATCGGTCTGCAGCCTCAACGGAGACACTGAGTCACGACTAAAAAGACTATGGACGGATTTTTACTTTAGCTTTAACGTAACTTGGACTCTTTTTTTTTTTTTTTTTTTTTATCGTCATACGAGTTTTGACAACATAAAATGCGTCGACCGAGCCACGGTAATATCGCTCGGAATATCTTTTTGCTGCTGTGTTTTGTCGGCTGTTTCGGTGAGTACACAGGCCAGAGTTCCGCTTTCATGTCGCAGATTCAACACAAGTTACAGCAGAGAGCAACTCCTTCTACTTCTAGCTAACTACTGGCAGTCTGGCACTGCTAGCTACAGCAGCCGGGCTGTGTTTCGACAATTGTTTTATGTAGGTAGAGTTTGAACTGTTGCGACAACACGCTGTTAATAGTCCATGTTTCTTTTCCATGGTCACCAGATACAGAAGCCCCAGGAAAGACGGGCCCACTGGACAAAAACAAACGTATAACATGGCCGTGGTAACACTGGCCATGTTTTATTTTAAAGTGATTCCCCAAATAGCCCTTGCTTGAGAAGGACACAGTGCCCACACATTTAAAATCATATCCGTCAATTAACGATTAGATTTAGTGGGATTAAGTCAGAAAATCCTATAGAAATGAGCTTGTTGCCACAGTGGAAACAGGAGCAGGCCATAATAATGACGGTGTAAAAGTGCAAAAAGCCAGCTGCAGAGATTCTGACAATTGGTATGCAGTGAGTTAAGAGCACTGTATTTTTTTTCCAAGTACATTACAAACATGTTTGAACTGTGGGATAGTAGTTAGCCTCTCCCTAAAATCCTCCTGCCTCTTATTGAGGGAATAACAATGAGACATACGTACAGTAACTGGCTATTCTTCTGTATTACTGGCTTTGTCAGACCAGGGCCAACACGAAAATGTTGGAGCAGATTAGTATCATTATGGTGTTGCCTCTATTTGATAAACACATGCTTTTGTGTTATTTGTGACCAGAGCAGTGTCTGTCAGGATAGCACAGTTTTCCTGAGGGTCACACCAGGACACGTGGAAATTTGGCCTGTATGATATTGTCTTCCTTCTGACTCAGTTTTTTTTCTGATTTAAATCCAGACATCTTGTTGGAACTAGATGTCAACATGACCACTGATGAACTGTCTTTCCTATCCCGCCACCAATTACTCTCATGTCTTCAAGTTCGAGAGCGGTTCAGCTTTCAAGGCTCCTCTGCTTGATTTCAACTTTTATGAAGAGATAGCTTTGTTCATGTTGTCGACTCGACCCCCCCCGGGGTCTGAATGGGCTGATCGCATGATATCTCTTATGCAAGATAAACGTCGTCCTTATCACAGCTTTTGGGGTCTCAGATGTAACCGGTGGCGTCACTCTAAGCTCGGATATACCAGCTGATAGCTTTTTCGGAGAAAAGGCGGTTTGAGGCTTTTGCTTTGAAATGTCGGACTCACTTATGCCCAAAAAACATCCTCCAAATATTGTCAGTTTTCCATGATGGGTTCACGTTAAAGGCCAGGGGGAGCGTGATCCATCCTGATGATACATTTATTTTTAACCTCAAAAGACGTGTGGCCCTCAGTTACCATGATGACACCATGATGTTGACATCTTTAGTTTTGTGAAAATATGTTGACAATGGATTGCTGTGACATTTGTTTCATGTATTGAAGATCCCATGAGGATAAATTCTACTGACTTGATCCCCTGACTTTTTATCTGGTGCTGCCATAAGGTTAAATGTTTGAAATTGGTCCAATACTTTAAATTATGACAAAATATCTGCAAAACAATAATGACATTCCCATAAACCTCAGCTGTACTTTGTCTTTACTAATAATTAGCAAATATTAGGACACTGAGAATAAATTAAGACGGCGAGCCTGGTCAACATTATCTTCTAAACATCTGCGTGTCAGAATTGTCACAATGAGTGTGTTAGCATGTTGACGTTAGCATTACAGCCTCACAGAGCAGCTAGCATGGCAGTAGAATCACACGTTTCCATATCTTCAACTGAACTATGTGATCATGGCCTGAATAACGGATATGTTTTGTTTTGTTTCTTTATTTACACGTATGCATTTCAAAAGATACAATAGAAGCTATAATTTGCAGGGGAATGTGAAGATGAATTGCCTAAAAACCCTCCAGGGGCTTGAAAAATGGCATTTTCCAGGCAGCATATTACAGGAAATAATCACAGCAATGAAGTATACACAGTTTTATGTATCTTTCAGTAACATGTATCCAATTTTTGCACTGCAGTTGGCAGAAATCCTGCCATAACAAGGGATTCTGAAAGAAAAGGGGGAAATTTCTCTCATTGTTTGTTGGTTGTGGACGTCGTCGTAGACCAACTGTCCTGGCATGCTTGGCTTCTACACCTCTCTCGAATCATCATGGAAATCTACTGAACCTAACATGTAATAATAAAAATGGCTTATTAATTACTCAGTGCTACTACATATTTTAAGGTTCTCTCTCAAAAGAAGCTGTTGGCATTTAGCTCCTGGTTCTGCGTACAGTTGTTGCAGACACGGCTCTGGACAGCCTCCCTTGGCATTCTGAATGAAGTGAGAACAGTGGAAAAAACATCAAGAGACACAGGGATATAGCTTTACCTGCAGCTGAAGGCCCCCGACAGACACGTGTAAGCGCATCTGTCAAATGAAACAACAGAGGCTGGTGAGAAACTCCGTTTAGTGTCTACCAGATAGAATTTGCTGTGCTGATGCTTTCATGCCGCAGCAGTGTGGACGTATTTGTAGATGCTGTAATGTTTTTGTATTCACTACTTTGCTTACACTAAGAGTAAAATGTCACTCACAATGTGTCCTCCTTTCTCTTTCCCCTCCACTCCCTTTTCTCATTCTTCTTGAACAACTAAACATGTGAATCTGCTAATTTTCCTCCCATTTTCTTTCATCCCTGTCTTTTGTGTCACTCATTATCTTTTTTTTTTTTTCTTTCTACCATTTCACCTCCAGCCCCTTCCCTAGTATCCTCCATCAAAGTGAGTACTCCAGGAGAGCTCCATGCATCAAAAGGGGATGTTGTCACATTGCCCTGCACTTTCACATCCACCAGTAGGCCGACCAGTAAGATGACTGTCGACTGGTCTTATAGGCCCCAGAGTGGAGGGCCGCCACAGACAGTGAGTAAACATTTATCCAAATAACTGTGAGAACAAGATTGTTCTGTTGCACTAGTTGTTAAAATGAACATGTTTTAATAAAAGCTGCAGTAACGTCTATGTACGTGTATTGGTAAGAAGAAAATGTGGGCAAAACATTCTCCATAAAAACCTTTATTGACTTGTTTGAACAATAAAAACGCTTGTTAGTTGCAGCCTTTATCAGTTTTCAATTATACAGTTTTGTTGGAACTTACGGCGCCACTAATTTATTTCCATTGAACTTTTAAGGCCAAACACAGACTGTGTTCATTGTACAGGTATGTGACTTCCATTGCTCACTCTGTACAAGCAGCACTTGTTTGAATATCTGGCCGCTTTATTTGCATTTGTGACCAGCCTTGAGAACACATGTAAATCTGCACCGTGAAGCAACCTCAGGCCAGTCCCAGTTTTAATGTCGATACCGTATCTACCAATACGTTTGATTTACCAGCATCACAGTGGAGGTGATGTCCAGATTTGACCTGTTTACGTTCCAGCCCAGCCTTTGAGTCTTTCCGAGGCGTCCCCAGGAAATCCCAGCTGGTCAGGAAATTGGTTCTCCTATGTGCTGGTTTTGTGGTTTTGTTTGAAAATGCGTTCAGATGTATCCATGTCAACCCAATAACTGCACTCAGTCCTATAACCCTGCACACTCTGGATTCAGTTTCAGTGATCAGTCCGCTAAAAATCCACCACAAAATTTAAGCAGTTCCATTTGTTCTTGAAGATAGCCATCATGTGTGGTTCTGTGTAATTGCATTTGGACCATGGGAATCCATAGTGTGGTAGATGCAACCCTGTATACCATCATTTCCTATAGGAGCACTCAGAGTTAAGTGGAGGCTAATGTTTTGTGGCTTCGCTGATATGGAGTGCTGTAGTTTTCGTCATTTAGATGCAGCTGGCTGGTATCAAGTGTGTAAGAAGAAAACGGACTTGGTGTGTGTGTGTGTGTGTGTGTGTGTGTGTGTGTGCGCGCGCACGCACGCGCGCACGCACGCACATAAAAACTTTCATAAAAAAAGTGCCAGCTGCTTCCCAACGAAAAGCAACACCAGTACCCATATTTCCTTCAACCCAGCCCAACTAGTTTGTTTTCTTCATGACAGATTAATAATGTGTGGCAGTTTCCTGATACGGCCCATAGATGGAACCAAGTCTGGACGTTTCTCGATTTCTGAGCCCTCATTTACTTTCCATCCAATTTCATTAGCCGTTTTTTGGCTGGTTTATTGGCCTGTGTGTCCCCTGCCGTATATCACACTGAGAAAGACCATGAATAAACATGTGAAAAGCTCCATCAGAAAATATAATTTTGCAGCCAAAGCTTTAGTGTCAATCTGAATTGCTGCAGTGCTTCAGTGGCTTGCATAATTACCTCAGTCCTGATGAGAATTAATTTTGTAGATTGGAGAAAAGAGGCTGAATGTTCAATCAAATATCAGTGGGAACCGATGGTAATTGGAGGATCTGGCAATTTAATTCTGCTGAATAATGCTAAAAATCTATTATGATGATCTAAAGCTTCAGTTAGGCACTGTCTTTAACTTTGTCAAGTCAGTGGAAGCTTTTGTCTGAAGTATCAAATAGATTTATAGAATAGGTGTTGCAGCATTTCTCACGAGCTTAAAAGGATCAGGTCTAATGTTTGTTTCACACTCTTATGTAGTCAGTGACTCCAAGCTGCTCTCATGTCGACACGTGAGCTCTGCCAAGGCTTTGGTTGACTAGGTTTATTTTAGCCAGGCATACAATCAGCTGATAGGCACACTAAAACCATAAAGCTGTATCAGTGTCTGTGATTGTTCAGGTGATTCTGTGTTTGCCTTAGATTTTTAGTTTTTGCCTCAGTGTATTGACAGGTCGTACACATTTCTCCATGTTGACATTTTGTTCCTAGTGTGTAAACCTTTAAGCAGTAAATGATCCTGGTTCAGGCAGCACTGTGTCATGGGAAATTGTTGTAGGATTTTTCTGACACATAGAGATCCTGTACATACTGTCTTGTCTGTTGAATTTTCTTCAGATATGTTTCATATACAGAATATTGCATACACACTTGCATGATATTTAGTTTTATTTATTTTACTTTCATAGCGTATATATATTTCACCATTTGGAAACTTTAGATGTAGCTCTATTGGTGTATATATTGTATGTTGTGCTGTATAGTACAGAAGTAGAGTGTTGCAGCAACTTTTTCTGGTAAACTGGGGAGTTAATGGAAACTTATATTTTTGATTAGATTTTTTTACTTTTTATAAATGCTGGCCAAAATTGAACAGCTTTATTGTATGCATTCATTTGCATTAACTTGGAAATGTTGAATACAGGGCGAAGAAGAATAGATCAACTTTACACTGCTGTTGTTTAAATAGGGGTGTAACACTGGCCATGGCTTTGACACTGATATTCACTCCTTCTTATGAAAATACTTAAAAACATGGAGGACTAAAGAACCACTCGAATCATTTTTTAAACAGGATGATCTCACAAAGAGGCTCAGCTCCAACCGTTTGGTATTTTCCTGACCTTGAAATTTGCTTCACCTGTCTGTGGAGTGTTTTGGTGCACAGGTGGGAGGAGAGGCACAAACAGGTGGAGGGTTCATTCAGATGTGGCAGCGCGAAGCAAGTTGTTATTTTGGTACAAAATGTTTCTCAGACATTTCAATGAAAGAAAAAAAGACTTCAGCAATAACACTTAACATGTAATTATACTATTTCTAAGGTTCCTACAATTCAATTCAATTCAATTTTATTTATATAGCGCCATATCATAACAAAGTTATCTCAGGGCACTCAATCACATGGAGCCGGTCGAGACCAACTTCCACACACACAAAGACCCAAC
>JAVQJD010050184.1:0-44757 GCA_036023655.1 Nannoperca australis
GCTCTCACTACAAACTCATCTCACGGACACACTCGACTCTGATATCAGAGTGTTAGAGTGATATATATATATATATATATATATATATATATATATATATATATATATATATATATATAGTTTATATCATAAAAAGCAATAAGACATTTTTAGAGACGAATACAACATTGATTGAGGAGAAAAGTTCACTTCATTCCCTGAAAGGGAGGAGGGGGCACACAGGCTGTTGGAGATTTTACTGTTCAAAGAATAACATTTTAATTTATATTTTTGAATTCAGATAAAACCTGTTGCTGCTATAAAAACTCAAACTATCACAGAGCCAACCAACCACCGTATGAGAACAGCCAGTGACAATCACATCTGCACCCAGATCCAACACTGCACTCTGTGCTGCAGGTTGAGAGCTGAGAAATGAGAGTGAACGGGACAGAGGAAGGACGTCCTTCCTGCCTTTGTATCCTGTGTTCTGCTGACAGAGGCCGGTTTTCAGTCCCTCAGAAGCCAGATTACTGAGTAGCTAAGACTCTGTTTTCCCCTTCAGCCACCAACAACTGGAAAGATCTTTTTCATAACATCTTATTAAACGTTTAACATCATCAGACTTTTGTTTTAATTGCAGAACCCAACAATGAAATGCATCAATCTGTACAGCATGAAAAGAGTTGTAGCTGCATCATATCTGGCATAGAAGATTTGCAATTTATATTGTGCTTTATATCTTTCCGTTTGTTCTGATATGTGTCAATGCAACAATATTCATATGCTGTACATCATCAAATCAGGGAGAGCAAAATGTAAGATTTCAATGATGTGTATCTCTGATTCAGCATCACTGCCTGATGACGTTGGGTTAAAATGATTCCTGTTCTGTTGAATGTGATTCATTGTCTGTTTAGATCAGATGCATGCACAATGCAACCGCACACTTGCATACAGGACATGTTGGACGCTCATGTTAAATGTTAAGGTGTCTCTGGTAGAAAAAGGACAATGTATGAGACACCCTTCTCAAGAAACAGACTACAGGTGGCACAAGTCACAACGTACACATTAGAGGATTTATTTTTATCATACAATGCTGACAGAGACAATCTGATGGGAAGTGTCCTTTCCAAAATATGACAGGAAGCATTTAGGGCGTGAATTTTGGAACTGGCTGCCACCACAATCAGAACCTAAGATAGCCACTTATCTCCAGTCCATAATTGAGGTAGTCTTAGATTTTATCCTCTGTGTTCTTTTAACTCGTAACTGCCTTCACTGCTCTTGACCATGTCAGTCTGAAAACATGTCATAATGACAGAGGCAATGCAGGAAGCAACGCCATCATATTCTGTCGCACATGATGACAAATTCTATATGATGTAGAAGTGCGTAAATTACAGTGAAGTGGGGCAAAAAAGTGTTTCCACACAGTTCCAACCCCCCGCCCCCCCCGCCCCCCCCAAAATAAAAAAAAACAGGAAGTCTTTCTAGTCAGGAGAAATATTGGCCAAGCACCATACCTACCCTCTGGTTTCCTGAGAACGCTGGGAGGAAACTGCCGAACCTCGTAAAAGTGGTGACCTAAGCACATATTTGTGCCTCTCCAGCGGGCCATGACCACATAGCCCCTAGACTACCCCAGCTCTGCTTGCAGATACAGGGAAAGAACCAGGACAGGGCAGCCTCCAGATTGACTTTGGACACTTCAGGGAATAGTCCGACTGTGTTTATTTAAGTCAGCAGAAAATACTTGTCAGCATACCTTTTGAATTTAGGGTTAGGGTTACTATCACTTTTACTCTCTCAGATGGGTAAAGGCAGATGACTTGTCAGCCTCCCAATGCTGCCAAACCACTGTGTCCATTAATAATGATTCACCTGATTATGAAGGATTATCTAATTTGGTCATGACCCGAATGATTCTTAAATTCACTACTGCTTTCTTCTCTCAACGCTGAGAAGTGTTCTGGTTTCCCCCTTTTTTGTATAACTTATACACACTGCACTCCCTCCTTTTAAAGAACAAAGTGCAGACTCAGCAAAAGCCACTCAGATCACATGACAGGTCATTAGGTGAAACAGTGTAAAACTTCCTGTGCATTGTGAAAGGCTTGTTTAAATACATTTATATAAGAAAACGGTGTTTGACTTTAGATTAGTTCAAGTGTATGCATATAAACAGTAAGTCTTTAGTATATTGCGTTCCTTTGCCCTATACAAAGACAGTGTGCAAATGTAAAACATGGACACAAAATGCTATATGCTGCTGTTACCTGTTCGATGTTGCCATCTTGTGGACAAAGAGTGGTGGACACTTCAGTATTTGCTCAACAAACCTGGACAGCAAGAAGCACACATGACACAACCTAAACATCCAAACATCTATGATTACAGCGAGAGTGTGGATGGTTGAATTTAGATAGACCTGCCATGCAGTTTCCAGTCAAAACCTGCGTTGTTAAATATTTGCTCTGTTTTGGTGTAAACCTGCCTGAATGATTGCATAATCCTGGAAACACAGAAATGAACAAATCATGTCCAAATAACACGAGAATTCTTCAAATAAAAGACCAAAGAGCAATAAATGACCTTTGTCCTTGTGTATCAACAGTATGCAAAAAAAGAAACAGCAGTATTAAGAGTGTTTGTCAGCTTTCGTGTACTGGCCTTTCTGTTTTAGAGTCATGTGCTTATCTCCCTATCCAATTGTGGCTTTTAGTAAATCAAGCTGTAGTTTCAACTAATGGATAAGAACATAACTGAACAGTTTGCAGATTTGTGTAACATAACAGTTGTATATATATTTGTATTCGGTGAATAACACAATATACTGGCTGGATCAGTAAGATGTTTTAACAAACAGTGTAAACTCTAGTTTGGAAGTTTCCAAGTCATGAATCGATATCGCTCCATCTGAAATCCAAACTATTGACTTTGACAACAACATGTTTCTTTTCAGTTGGATAATCATTGACAGGGAGGTAGCTTAAAAGACTAAGGGGCAAACACATTACGCCATTTGTCTCTTCAAAGGTTCATCATGAGGATTGACGTCGCTCTCCAGCTGGGTTTATGTGGCCTGTGTCTAACTCTGACGCTCCTTGGAGAAGGAATGTATGTATATTTCCTATTTCATATACACAGCAGCAAGGATGTTGATCTTATTCACTTACTAATGATTTGGTACTTGACAAAGAGCTCCATCACCTAATATGTGTATTTCAGGGGAGTGGAGCTTCCTGATCCACCTGCAGTAAACTGTGCTTGGAGTCAATGGACAGAGTGGAGTTCTTGTGATCCCTGCACCAAAACCACAGTGAGTTCATTAAAACTGTGGTCAACGCCACTGACTACAAAACTCAATTTCAAACTTAGTCTAATCACAAAGCAGTACTAGCTAGCATGTGACAAACTGTACTGCCCTATTAAAGCTAAAACACAGAACTACTTATGTGGTCAAAATTAAGTTTCCCTCAGAATCTGACGTCTGTTTTACCAAAACATATTATATCATACAAAATGTGTTGTTTGTGATTGGAAATACAAGATGTACATTTGAAAACAGGTAAAAAAACTAACTGTATTCCAACTAGTAAGAGCTAGCTGGTGACATAGCCTTAACTAAAGCTAATTAACTTCAGGAGCTTTAGCTAGCTAACAGAAAATTGCACACAACATATATATCTGTTACACAGTTTGGCTAAACTTCAAACCTCTGTAGTTACCGCTCTCTGCCTGTAAGAAAGTGTCGATGCTTAACAAAGCGATGCTTTTCATTTGTGATGCTCAGAGGCGTTCTCGAGGTGTAGAAGTGTTTGGCCAGTTTGGTGGTCAGTCCTGCCAGGGATCACTTGGGGAAAAGGAGTTCTGTATAACAAATGCTGAATGTGAGCTACTGCCTGCTCCTCTGTGCGCCGCCTCAGAGTTCGAGTGCGAGTCAGGTACTGAGTTTCTTATAAGTCACCTACAGCACCCCTCTTTAACATGGCAGCCCCATCACTCTAACATCTCTCCCCCAGGTGCACGTCTAAGCTTCTGTGTGTGTGCATGCCTGTGCCTATGTGTGTTAAAATGTAGTTAAACAAATGGAGTAAAAATAAATTCAATTTCCTGAAAGAGATTATTAAAAGTAATTGTTATTATTATTACTATTGTTTCCTTTAACCCCCTAGTTTAACCCCCATCTTTACACAGCTTTTTGCATTAAGAAGAGATTACAGTGCAACGGGGACTATGACTGTGAGGATGGATCAGATGAGGACTGTGAGCCTGTGCGTAAACCTTGTGGTTCCGCAAACCTGGATAGCAATGAGCAAGGCAGGACAGCAGGATACGGGTAAGAGTGAGTTGTTAAAGAGATTTACAGTAATATGAAAGCAAAATGGAGGCTTTGTCACCACAGTGAGGGGTATTTACATCAGGATGGCACATTTGCACATTCATTCATTAATCAAAGCAGTATTCAGAGAAGATCCTCTTTTAACTGAGTTGTTTTTAACAATGATTACTGTAAAAATGACATGTTTTGTACTTATAATATCTAAAAGAATAGTTTTGCTTAGCATAAAGACTTTCCCCCTTTGCCTCCAGGATTTTTGCTAAGCTAAGCTAACCATCACCTGGCTCTAACTTTAAATTTAACGAACAGATATGTGAGTGGTATTAATCTTCTCATCTAACTCTGCAAGAAAGAGAATGCGCGCATTTCACAAAATATCAAACATGCTGTTACACGACTGTACATGAGTCGAATACTCAAGTACTCTTGAGATACTGCCTTAAAAGTGTCCACTGTGTCCGTGCACCAGAATCAACATCCTGGGTGCAGATCCTCGAATGAACCCCTTCAACAATGATTACTTTAATGGGCGGTGTGAACGGGTGCATAATCCAAACACTGGGCGGCCCGACAGGCTCCCCTGGAATGTTGGCGTGCTCAGCTACGAGGTTAGCCAGAAGCATTTCTCCTATTTTATCATGATGATGCCTTCACTATATGTATGTGCATTTGTGTTTGTGTGTGTGTGTGTGTAAAAATAATGATGAATACCAAATTTTTTCAGACTCACGTGGAAGAAAGCATTTCTAGAGAAATCTATGAGGACACACACAGCCTCCTAAAGGAAATTCTGAAAGAGACTAGTGTTAAAGTTGATATTGGATTGTCCTTCAAATTCAACCCATCGGAGCCGTCCTTGTCCAATATGTCTGTAAAGTTGAATTTAAATTCAAAATACGAGAAGAAAACCATGATTAAGGATGTCTCGGAATTATCCACCATCAAGGTAAATGTCAGCCAGCGACAAGAAATTTACATTGCCATTCATAAGTAGTTCATAGGACATACAGCAACATAAACTAAACTAATAAAAAGACAAACTTTGTAACCCAGAGTGTGTCAAACTATACTAATATACAGATACTTCTCTCTCGCACACTCAGAACAAGAGCTTTATGCGAGTGAAGGGCAGAGTACAGATGAGCACCTACAGGCTGCGCTCCCGTGACCTCCAGGTGGCTGAGGAATTCCTGCAGCATGTCAAATCTTTGCCTTTGCAGTATGAGAAGGGTATTTATTTTGCCTTCCTGGAAGACTATGGAACTCACTACACCAAAAACGGGAAGTCTGGCGGCGAATACGAGTTGATCTATGTTCTCAACCAGGACACCATCGCAACAAAAAGTAGGTGTTCTCCAGCAAGTGTCTCTTGTCAAACTAATTGTTTTCTTTTGTTTTGATTGTGTTTGAAGTTAATTTCTCCGTCATGAGATTTCTCAAGTCACAATGTTGACTAAACGAGAGCACTCATCCTCTAAACTCTTCTTCTTCTTCTTCTTCTTCTAGATCTGACACAGAGAATGGTTCAAGACTGCATCACATTAGGCTTCACACCAGAACTTGGTGGCGTTACTTTGACTGATGCAAAAGCAGACCTGAAACGTGCCGAGTGTAAGGATTTCACAACAACTGACACAGGTCTGCTTTATCTGTTATACCTGGTCACACTGATTAGTAAAGGTTACCTTTACTAAGTTTATGTTATCAAGTTTTACAAGCAAAGGTCCAGATTTTTCAGGTCTATCTTAATACAATGCCAAATGTACGTTGTTTTTACGTTTCTGTAATCATTCCTACTCCATGCCATCGTAGCATGACTACTCTGTAATACATTAGGGACAAAATCTACAGCCCTTGTTCCATGAAAAATATAATTCTAAAGTTCAGACAAGGCTAACATGAGGCTTCAGCAGTGCAAGTTAGGCTACATCCACACTACTACGATTTTGTTTTGAAACGCATAACTTTCGCTACGTTTACAGCTAGCGTCCGCTGCTGACCTCATTTTAGTTTGAATTACCGGACTGCGTTTTAGTGAGTATGGTGGGAAACGGAGATGTTCTAAAATGATGCCTTGATCACCTTGTCCTTGTAGTCACATGTAGGTTTAATGCCATTGTTTTAACCTGCCAATTCAACTAGCAAAAGAGGGCATTTTGTATAAAAAAAAAGATCAGAACTTTGGAAGACTGTACAAAGACATACTTGTAAAAATGCAAACCTAACCTCTGAAAACGAATCTCTCTCTTTTCATGAGGACATTGTGCACAGATACTGTGTTGAGCATGAGTAAAGTTTACATTGATGTATCAAAGTCACTAAACGTCCCCTGTTTCAACACAGCTAGTGTTTCCGGAAAAGCAGTGGTGGACAGGGTGATGACATCAGTCAAAGGAGGTACTCTACAAAGTGCTGTCACTATGAGGGCTAAATTGAACAAGGAAGGGGTGATGGACATCGCTACGTATCAGGAGTGGGCCAGGTCCATCGCTGACGCCCCTGCACTGATTAACAGTGAGGTAGGACTGATAGATGTAACAACATCATTAGATGACACTATGGTGACATGGTTTTAGCGGCATGGCAATGTCAGTGTGTCTGTCGGTGGGCCAGTCCATTACTTTGGTCCAGACTGAAATATCTAAACAACTATCAAGATGGATTACAGTAAATTATCCTAATGACTTTGGTGATCCTTTGATTTTTCTTCTAGAACCATCATGAGATGGACATTTTTATGTAGCTCTATCATCAAAATGTAAATTTGTTCAATACTTTGTGACCAAATACCTGCAAAACTAAAGACATTCTCATCAGCCTCAGCTGCAGTTTACTGCTAGTCATCAAATGTCATCATGCATCCTTCTGTTGTTTCTGACAGCCAGAGCCCATCTACAATATAATTCCATTGGATATGCCAGATGCTAACACCAGGGTAGCCAACCTGAAGAAGGCCACAACAGACTATATAGCAGAGTATAGCGTGTGCAAGTGTAAGCCTTGTCATAACGGAGCCACTCTTGCTTTGCTGGATGGAAAGTGTATATGCCTGTGCGCTCACCTGTTTGAAGGCCTGGGCTGCCAGAATTACAAGAGTGATAAAGCTAAAAACCAAGGTAAGAGTAAACAGTGAAACAGAAATCAAACATGCAGTATCCCAACATACCTACAGGCAATCCATATCACTTTAAGTGATTTTTCTTTTCTGTTTTAATTTGGGCAATTTTTCACAGGACCTGCAAGACCTACTGTTCATCAGGAAGGTAACTGGTCATGCTGGTCTAGCTGGTCCAACTGTAGTGGAGCGAAACGCACCAGGAGCCGCCGCTGTAACACAGAGGGGCTCCCTCGAGATGTGCAGTGCAGAGGAGACACCAGCAGTGAAGAGTACTGCTGAGCAGAGAAATGATCATTTCACAAAGAATCTCATCCTCTCTTTGACACGCACACACACACACACACACACACACACACACACACACACACTTGATGTTGGTAATGGGCAATGCAGTTCATAAAATTACATATTTTTCAATGTGTAGATGTTTTTGGTTCATTAGTTGTGACTTAAATATGTGGAATTCCAGTTTACAGTACAGTAGTCTTCTGGATTTGTTTTAGTCAACATTAACAGCCACAAAACCAGTATCAAGCAGAACATGTCTATAATTTGTATAAAGATGTGGTGTCACAGTTCTATTGTACACTTTGAAATTTGCATAATAACTGAGCCCTTTCAGATCATTTTGGCCTTTATCGCAACTTAATGTTGCTCCATTATGATCCAATAAATCAAATTAAAAGCACCTTCTGAAAACATTGTAATTCAAACGTCTGCGATGTCTTTTACAGCCCACAGCACCCTGGACAGAAAAAAGCATGTTCTATTTAATCATTAATCTGTCCTTTTTTAGATCCAAATGAACTTTGGCTTTTTGACTACAAACAACACTGTCGTTCTACTTTAGTCCACTTAAAATACTGTTGCGCTGAAGTATGTATTAATGGGCAAATAACTATTTAAAAGCATGGACACATTCCAGCTGGCTGTGCAGCACAAATGAGAACCAGATGAGTTTAAGCAGGATGGAGAGACAACTAGAGATTAAGGTGTCGGACATAAACACAACAAAAAGGACAACATTGCATGTGCTTTTGTATGCACATATCACATGTTCACTGACCCATAAATGTTAAGGCGATTTTTCATACTGGTGCAATTTGGGGAGGCAGTTTCTTGTGGAAGACATTTCACAAATTATTTGAACTGAGTTTTTCAAGTGGTAACAAAAGCAGCACCATTGTACATAGTTGTTTTTCACACTGGAGACAAGGCTATTCATTAGTGCCAATGCAAATCGTATGGGGGGGGGGGAACCCTCATCAAAAACAGTATATCTGTAATGGTTAACATGTGAGGGGACAAATCATCATCATCACAAATCATTCAAATTATTCGACTGCAAAATAAGTAATAATACATTCGGAAAGCTACTTCTTTTATAGCATGTTGCTGTTTGTATAGTTACACGTAACATGGGAACAATACTTAACTCCTGGATTTGTTGCATAGAGGTGTTAAGGACATATGGCAGGCTTTATGTGTTCTGACCACACGATGGCCACAATTGTATCCGTTTCTGTTGAACTGTCCTCAAGCAACTCTACAAGCTTTAATGGTACAAATGAAGAGGAAAATTCAGTGTGTATGTCTTGGATTTACATGGAAGGACAGATAACAAATAATAGGTCATTTACTCTCACAATGGACAAAAAGGATGACTGTCATATTTGCTTAGCTTAACAGCCTTTCATTTCCATGTTTGCTCATGGATTTAAACTCAGCCATTTAGCACAGACACTGCAGGCATGACTGGAGATCCTCGTGCCAGTGGAGGCCTTGTTAAGCAAACAGCAGTGAGTGCGCTGCAACAGCCTTGCACAATATTTAGGAATGTGCACAGACCTGTAAAAGGGAAATTTGCTTGCAGTTAGTATTTCTAGCCTGCTCATTTAAGAGGTCTTTTTCTGTAGTGAATTCTTTAGGGAATCCTTTAGGTCGTGATTGAACACTGGGCAAAGCACAGAACTAAAGATTATTAAACACTTTACAGAGTTAAATGAATGACTCCTGAAAGGAAACAGACCACATCCTTCTGATCTCACACGTTATTACTTCTTCTTCTCTCAGTAGGCTTTTTGCAAATATTGCCTCCTGTTACCACTTAAACAGAGATAGTCCAAAAGATTGTGTGTGTGTGTGTGTGTGTGTGTGTGTGTGTAGCGGGGGGTGATGAATGCATACTTAAGAAGTAACCACTGGGGGTGGTACCCCCTGGCCTTTAGGATGTCCGGAGTGAATGGGGTCTCCAGGGAGACCCCATTCACTCCGGACAGCAACCCAGCCTCAAACCATTATCTTAGTCTAAAATGTTTTGTTCTTTCTTCAGTCTTCAACAGAACAGTTAGCACAAAATAATGAACCCCACTTCATCGATGGACTGCCCAATTCTCTTTTTACTAATATTTACTCACACTATAAACCAATTAACAAGTGACCATGCAAACGACTTAAATAAGGACTTTCAAAACCTGTTTGAAAAACACACAACACTGGTATATAATAGGTTATATTCCAATAGTAGGTGCAATGAACACATTTGCCATTTTAGACATTTTCAGTATTATTTAGGGGGAATAAATTCAATTCAAATAGATTCAATAAGAACATTTTGCACTGGCCAAATACAAACCTCACATCTCTATTCAAACATTTCAGCCTTGGCAACATTCAAAAAAAGATTCCTGATACTTTTCAAAGCTTATCAAGCGGGTTCCAAGAAAAAGACATGTTGGTAGACAGAGAACACGTAGTCCATTTTACTTCATAAGAACTTAACTTAAATCCCACAATCCTTCACTTTTCACAAGTTGTGAAGAACTTGAATTCTAAGCTTGCTTTCAAAATGTGAACCACTGCTTTCTCATCTCATAAACACATAGCCCTGCTTTCAGTGAAGAAAAGGTAAGGGATATTTTCTTTTCACAAAAAGGAAGGGTGTGAAAGGAGCCCCTTCGCACTCCTAAACGCCTGGACACAGTTGGAGTTGCCCCCTCCCCACTTCCCTGGGTCACTAAAGGCATTGAAGTTGTAGAGGGCTGCTACGGCAGATTACTCCACACAGCTGTCCCAGCACCGTGGAAATGAAGTTATGCCCCTTGTCAGCTATGTTTTGTGCCCCCCCCCATCCTGTTCTTCTCTCACTCCTTTAAACCTTGCACCACTGCACTTTGGCTGGGCTGCGGGAGGGAATCAGGGGGAGGACTGAATGACAATTCCTATCCAGCCATCCCAGATAGAGAAAACCTAACCTGATTGGTTGATTAAATATCCCCTCTTTCCATCATTATTCAGAGGGGCTTGAAATCCCTGACATTCATCCCAGCACAGCCCCTCTCCCATACCAGACCCTTCCCCCATTAACCCTCAATCATAAATCAACCCCTCCTCCACCTTCCCCACCTCTCTAAAAGCCCAGGGTAGTGTTTTCCTCAAGTCCACCCCCCAACCTCCAATTACTGTGGGTCACTGGGGTTTTTTCACTTCACTTTGCTTTGGGTAAGTTTGTTTATTTTTGGCCCAAACTGAACTGTAACTCAAATCAAGCTACATGTAAAAAAAATAAATAAAAAAAAACTTTTTAAATGAAAGTATTTCATAAAAAAAAGGGGAATATCACAATTCTCCTTTTAGAAAATAATAGCTGGATTCACAAGCACTCAACTCACCCATGCTGAACTCAGTACACTCAGACGTCTCTGGCTAATGTTAACTAACTTTACATAGTGCTGTGTAATCAGCTCGCTGGCTTTATGAAAACTCTCCACTAACTGATACACCGTGTTTTAACATCTCACAGATGGATATTTCAATGGGTCTTTTGGAAAAGTACAGGAGACTCGGTATCAGTATATCTTGCAGCCACAGTGGTCGCTGTTCAGCAGTCTCGCTTTAAGACACTTAGTATTAAAGTGTATCACAGTAGCCGAATATATGGAAATTATTATTTTTTAAAGATAGCATTTGTTTTGATTAGCAGATTAGTTCTTTAGTCTATAAAATACAAATGAAATAGAGAATAATGCTTATGACTCTTCATATGAATCTTCATATATCTTCAGAAAGATCCACTCATTTTAGAGTCTGGAATCAGCAAAATGTTTCAAATGTTTTCCTTAATAAATAATTCATCACAACTGTCGACTAGTTGTTTCAGCTACTTGGCGAGAGAAATCCAAAGCTAAGATCACGTCAGAACATCTGCAATATTCATTCAAGTATTTTGCTGTTATTTGCCTGAAAGTACATTTTGTGGCTACAGTCAGCTGTGTGCCAGTTCCTGCTGTTTGAAAAAGGGAGGAGAGTGGAGAGTTGCAGTTTAATCTTGAGTTGAGAAATGATTCATTTTCATGATAACTTTTTAGATTTGCAGAAGAACCAGCTGCCACTTTGGATACTTAAGCCTTTACCCTCCTTCTGTTTCCAACGTTTCCGCTCCGTCTGACTTTTGGTTCACACAAGTGCAACTGAATGAGAAGCAGTCCTCTTTCTTCCTGGAATGAGAGCTTCTAAATTGGCTCAACAGAAGAAGAAAAACGTCAGTCTGGTGGCTGAGCAGCTTTTTTAAAAATGTTTTGCAAAGTTCCACTGGGAATTAAAGAGGGAGTTATTTCATTGCCACTGAGTTAAAGTAACTGAGGAACAAGCTCTGACATGTGATTAGCAAAAAAAGCTCATGTTGTAATGTAGATGTTAAATCAGTATTGCATGACGCACTGATGGGTACTATACACATTACACCAGTAGCAAAGCACCAATAAAGAGAACAATGTGAAAATGAGCATAGAAACATCACTGATCTGAGTGAATATTGTTAGTGAAACTTAGAGGGCGAAGGGTTCAGGGCGGCGCAGAGGGGAGGCTGGCCAAGTAACAGTTTGAGTTATGATGAGGCAATTTTAATGATGTTCTGGTCCCCGCACCAAAAGCCCGGGTTGACTCTTTTCTGTCTCTGCATGGGAAAAAGAACAGAACATTCCTATTTTCCTCTGGTGCCAAAAGTTAATTGAAAACATTTCAGGGCAAAGTATGGTCTGGGGCCCCCATATGATTCTCATCCCTTCATTATCCTCAACAATAATAAAAAGGCATTACAATTATTAATAGTCGGAGTGGAGGCCTGCTCTCTTAAAGTGACAGGCTTTTGCTTCTCACAACAAAGGCCCAGAAATGCCTTCACCACATTTGTTTTAACAATCACTGCCATTGTAGGATTTATCATTTGGGTCTTTCTTTTTAAGACTGTTTAAAGCCCAATGACAGCTTATGTTCATCAGAATAAAGTATAATAAAGAGTGCCGGACTACGATAAAGAGAGTTATCCTCGCAGCCTCAGAGAGAAATGTGAGAAGACCACTAAACATCTAACAGCGGACAGAGTCTCAGCAGGAGTTCGACCGAGCAATAAAGCTGAACTTTCTCACATAACTCCTCTGTCTTCCTCTGGGATAGCTGTCTCCTCACGCTCCCCCACTCCCTGAAAAGGGGTGACAGAGGAAAAGGGTGAATGAAGTGCCCCCGCATTGTGCCGCTACACCATTGTGTATTTTGCATCTCCATAATAGAGGTGCCACTCGACTTCTCTCCCAACCAAAGGGCTGGAGGGCCCGTTTCTTTTCCTTGAAAAGCAACATGGCGGCCATCAATGGTTTCAAGGCACATTATCACAAGTGAAGCAGGGGACGCTGGCTTTATAAAAAACGATTTGTAAGCATAGAGAGCTCACTGACTCAACATGGGTCACAAGCATGTAAACAGACCCTGCGGCATCACTGCTGGCAAAAAATTCATTTTACTTTGAAAATAGAAATGCCAGAATCTCATTGTCTAACATGTTGCTGTGAAAAATAAAATCCAATAAACTATAAGCATGTGTGATGTATAAAAGTACATTTTAAAGCCTCTAAATGCTAAAGTGTTAAAGTTACGTTTCTGAAATGACTCAACTTTCTGTGACACCTGGTGAATGATAGTTGTGTTTAATGCCTTCAGGAAAGAGTTGGTCCCAGATCCATCAGGTGATTGCTTTAATCACCATCTCAGCAACTTTGAGTGTAGTAGCCATCACAGAAAAAAGATCAGATTTCAACTTTTACTGATTATTTCGATAAAGCTCAAACAATGAATCTGAAGTACTTAAAACAAAGAACAGCCACACAACTTCCAAATGATTCGTTTAAAAACTCTTATTTATTTCTTGTGCATTTACATTCAGAAGAGTGTGTTCATAAAGGCCACTAAAAATCTCCACTCACCCGTAAACAGACTTTTCTGTTTTCTCACTGTGTCTTTGTGAAGACTTGTAACAAACACACGGGGTGAGGACAAACAAGCTGACCGACGCCGGCTTCTTGGCTCCATTCGTGCTGCAAATCCCCCGAGAGGAGGAGTTTACCTTTCTCTCGGCTGTTTGAACGGTTTTCAAGAATGAACACTTTATACCTTCTGCAAACAGCCATGTTTACAAGGTCAAGTGTGTCACTCCAAAAGCTTCTTGTTTCAGATGCGTTAACTGCCCTGGGATTTAGACACATTTCAGAGGCTTACATCAACTTTGGTTTATAATGGAGGGGTTGTGGAGAGAAAGTCTCTACAGCTGGTAAAAGAAAACTGCTGTGTGCCTCTGATATGGTCACACAATGTTGAATAAAACCAGTATAAAGACTTTTAGGCACTTTCAGACCAAATATTTTCCATCCTCTGTGGTCATAATGCAGTAAAAGAGTGTGACTCACCCTTTCATACAGTGCAAATCTCTCATAAACAAATATTTGGACAAAAAGTTATATACAATATACTGTACACTTTATCTTTTTATAGCTGGCGTACAAAAATCGGCTCCTTCAGCTTGAACATCAGAACATTTTTGAATGTGTAACTTATATGTAACTAGCAGGCTACATGTGCTACGTGCATGCTTTTGACATGAGTGATTAACAAAAAGCAAATGGCCTTAATTATATGACTTTGTGCACATCTGTAGCAGAAACATTAGGGTGGAATTTAAAAGTGTAACGTCACACATGGCTGGTTGGGCTGCAACACAGCTGACAGAATTTTGGGATGTGGGTTGATTTCTGGTGTTGATTCACAACGAGCCAGGCTGACTTTCTAGAGCTTTTTTTTTTTTTTTTTTTAGATTAATTTGGATAAAACCAAAATGGTGGTCAGGACGTTCATCACAGTCTGATGAGGTGGGGAGTCACTGGAGTGGTCCGCGTATTGATCATAGTCCTGGTCGATATAATCGTCCTCAGAATCGTCCTCGGAGTCTGAGAAGCCGCTTCCCGCGAACCTGTCACTGGAGTCCGAGCAGAAGGTCTTCATGCTGACTTTGACGTACTCGCATATGGTCCTCTCCGTCCCGTCACACACGCAAGTGTCCAGCTGTTCTGCTTTCGGGATGGAGCGCATGTTGTCTATCACCCTGCGGCACCCGTCCGAGCAGCCTTTCCCTCCGAAAAGTTTTCGGCAGTGAAATAAATAATCCCTCATCGCGGAGCTACACGGCAGGTCCGTCTCGCACTGCCGCCGGGCCTCGGTGCAGCCCATGGTGCTGGTCCGCGGCAGGCACGGCTCGATGGCTTGCTTGATGCTCCTGCAGACCGCATCCAGGGCGCAGTCGCAGTCCTCCAGAGCCGGGCCGCTCTGGGTTAGATTGAGCTGAATGAGAGAGGATATGCAGTGACTGGGACACTTCTTACGTTCCCCGTTGATGACAGACGCGCAGGCATAAATGTACTGGTCGTAAGCGTAATGGCACTCCGGCTCTCCGTGGCACTTCAGCATGGCTTTCCAGCAGATCGGCCGGCGGCTGTGGTTAGGAGATCCGACACACAGACCGATGATTAGGATCAATACACAGCATATCAAAACCACTGTGCGCTCCATCAATATGGCACGACTTGCCATTTCCAGGAAGAATAAATCTTAAAAATGTTGGACTTCATTAGGGCTTCTGTACTCGCATCATGCTGCGTCAAAACAAGGTTACTGCTCGCTGGTTTCATGTCATGTCACAGATGGTGACTTGAAACAGCTCATCTAGGACGGCCACAACAAGCCGATCATGTTAGGATCTCAAAAGTTTCAGTGTTGATGCCGAGTTCCCACTTCTCACAAGTCCCAGTCCGTTTTGGGGGAGGTTCGCGTGCGCGCGTGTCTGTCTGTTCAGCACACACACAGACGAGTAAAAGCTCTGATCAACTTTAACATGTCTGCGAAAAAAGACAAACGTATTTTCCAAACTCTTCCGAAAACGCCGTGATAATCCCGAAGTCCCTCCGCCCGCAGCAGCTTTGTGATGAGGGCTGTGCAGCGACGGGCTGATTGGGTTTCTGCAACAACCACGTCCGATTGGTCCGATAACCCGTTGCGATTACGTCGTCACACGCGATTGGTGACGCAAGCCAATGGGGTTTTTTTTTTCTTTTTTTTTTATCCTATTATGAAAACGACTTGTGATTTCAAGATTACTAAGAGACTTATTTACCCATTTGTGTTTCATGAGATCACACCTTACAGCTGTTATTATTATTCTTATACCTGTGGGGGTATAACTCTTTTTCACAATGGCATAGATAGATAGATAGATAGATAGATAGATAGATAGATAGATAGATAGATAGATAGATAGATAGATAGATAGATATCCTGCTTTGTATTAGTTACTCACTTACTTACTGTCATTAGATCATCGTCTGTAGTCTGATTCTTGAATAATTGCTCATCCCTGCAGTGAGAGCTGCACGCAATGAGGCCCAGCTTCTTTGGAAAACGCTGGGGTTTGTGTTGCCATCCCTGCAGAGAGAAACGACAGCTGTTATAACACATGCAGAGCTCCTGTCTTACACGTTCCACCACGAAGCATAACAAGTCCTGATCGCACTGCTATGATGCAGTATAGCCCGTAAACAAACCGCACGGACACATTTGTGCACACCAATAAAGACATGACAGCTTAGAGGTTTAAGAACCCTGATTTCCAGACATGGAGCTGGGAAAGTACCTTCACAAGAGAAAAGAAAAAATAACACACATTTGGCTGTTTATTACTGCCTATTCTGTGCAAGTGTAAGCAAGCAGCTGTGTGAAATCCTAATGACCCAGTACTTTACCTTTTGGTGAAGGGTATTTCCTACTTCCTAACAATAACACGTAAAACAAGAAAAGGAGTGTGAAGAGGAATATCTGTCACACACAATTTAAACAAACATCATGCATGACGCCACTGTGAATGAAAACAGTTGATCTGGGCAGTCGTTGGGATAACTCTGTCCTTCTGACCCCGTCACATCACCACACTACGACCACAAAGATATGACAGCTCTCAGGGGACCCTCAGACCCCCCCGATTACAATTAGAGAGATTAGAGAGAAGTCAAGACAAGCACAGAGGAGTTCCTTAGCCAAACAACCCAAACACCCCCCACCACCTCATCCAGCTGGCATACCAGAGCAACAGGAAGACTGCAGACTCAATTTAAAGCAACATCAAAGTGGAGGTTGGAGAAAGCCCAAATGGTGAACTGCTCAAGGGTTTCCATTAACTACAAGGAACCTGACATCAGCCAAAACCACTAGGCCCAAAGATGGCGTTTAGCAGAGATAGATATGGGTGCTGAGTCACTGCGGAGGACGTGACCAGTCATCGTGTTTTTAACTTTTGTGTTAAAGTTTATGCAGAGACACACACTCCCTTGCACAAGGCCTTCACAAAGCTTTCCTTTTAACAACCGGGAACAAACTAAAAGAAAACACCCCGACCACACTTGCATTTTGCTTTTTAGAAGGAGTTCATAATGCATAGCAGAACTAAAATCCCATCAGTGTTGGACGGCAGCCAGATAAGAACAATGGTTAGATTCAGTGGAGCCAGCAGCTCTGTATGATGGAGCAGGCGCTGCTCTCCCCCAAACTGTACCTCTTAAATGACTCTAATACATCACTTAGATTCTTTTCTTTCATACCAAACGTCTCAGATTGTTCTAAGGGAAATATGAGGCTAGTTTCCGTTGCAGTCTTGTCCTCCGTTTATTTCAAACGAGCACCTCCGAATATGCATTCTGTACATGCGGTTGTTCATGGCGACTTTCATATAATAGTGTTTCCAGAACTGGAATGCGGTTCCTGAGAGTAGATTTGCAAAAACTCATGCAGAGACAGACATGCTCTTCAGTTTGTCTCCACTGCTGTCAGAAGTCATTACACACAAGCTGCTGTGCCAGAACAATTCACTGAACTTTGTATTCAAGTGCTTCCAAGCCCAGAGAGAGGCAGGGGAGAGAGGAAAAGGAGTCAATGTTAAAGAGCTGCCAAGTGTTTTTCTTCCTGCATTTTTTATTTTTCTGTGGCTCATGGAAACATCTCAGATTTCTGTCTTAGATATTATAATATTTTCTTCACAAAAGAGAGGAATTAATTTGCCTTCAGTGAAAACAAGGGACTTTTTGTTGGCCTGCGCAAATTCATGACATGAATAATCACTAAGTGTCATCTTGAATCAAGTCAACGACAAAGCGCTGGAGTATTAGATTATACAGGAGGGATCAACAATTATTGGATGGATTGTGATGATATTTGTACAGATATCCATGGTACCCAGAGGATGAATCCCCGGACTTTTCATCTAGCGCCACCAACAGGTCAAAGTTGGATGGGATGCTACAAAATCTCAGACAGACTTTTTTAATTTCCAGACGATGAACTGAAATGACTTTTTTGAAATTCTCTCTCTCATGGTGATCCCTTCACATTTGATTTAGCACAGTTAGCACGTAAAACATTTAATTTAACCAAATACCTGCAAAATACCAGTAAACATTATACTTGTTAAACCGAGCTGGCATATCAATGTCAGGACATTAACATCAGTGTTTAGCTCACCGGCATGTTTAGCATCCCTATGCTATCTTTCCAGACTCCAGCATGCCCCGTACTCTTATCTCAACAGATTGTTTAGGATGATAGCCACATGTTCTGAGTCTAAGTGCATCCCTCTGGGGGAAGCCATGCACAGCGGCAGGAAAAGGATTTGACTTTCTGACTCACAGAAGAGAACAGAGCCCCACGTTCAAACATGGGTCATTCTGGCTGTAAAGTATAAAGCACATAAAGTTATGAAGCTGAAGGTTTGGATCGTGGTATGATGTGAGGATGAACAAATAGACAATTGTTTTGTTGTATTGGTTTCCCATCAGCAAGACTTTCAGATTCCTTTGGGTTGTTTCGTGGAACAGATTCATAGCACGACAGGCGGCAAAGCTGAATAAGGTACAAAAAGATTCATGTTCTGGTTGTTGTTTAGCAGGAAAGCAGATGGGCCTGTTAAATAGTTTAGAACAGAGACCTCCAGACAGAGCGGCAGAGGCTGGTTTTACAATCACAAAGGAGGGTAATTGATAGTTGGTGCTGTAGATTAATTACACCTGAAGTAAAATCTCTGTTCTAAGGAACAATGGAAACCCTCCAGGTTGCTTAGGCTTGCAGTATAGAGATACTAAGTGACACTGGTCAGGTAATTATAAGATAACAAAACCCTTTCATTTCAGTACAAAAGAGGGGAAGATAATAAAGCCACAAAAATGTCCCCAAATGTAAAATCACTGAGGGTATCTGTGTCTATAAACAGGAGGTGTGTAGCTGTTACAGAAGAAAAAGAGACTCTAGAGCAGACAGGGGTTTTAGTTTATGTTTGAAATGTGACCTCTCCTCTCCAAACTCTGATCACGTTTCTCTTCAAGAGGAAATGGCTCCTCAGGGACAGATATGCCACCACGACCTCACAGAGACGGCATTGTTCGTTAGATCAAGACGTTAACAAGAAACCTGAAAGGAAGTAAATGACTACCCAGCATCCACATTACAAGAGCTGAGGAGAAAAAAGGAAGTACAGCTTAGGTGTTGAATGGCTGACTCTTGGTCACGGAGAAAGAAATCTAGTGATTTAAAGCCTAAACTCAGGAGGCTCCTTCATGGACTCCCGCGAATAAGCTTTAATCCGAGCTACGTTATGTTGATGAGCATAAATACAGACAGGTTGATCAGGCACAATAATTATTGCTGTGGCCCAGCAAATCTTCATGTGATGGTGTAATGACTATTTATGCCAACCACAATGTTTAATGTCAGGGTTTGCCACCAAGGGGAATGGATTGGGTTGTCTTATGCACACAGTCTTCTCCATATTTTTTGTCAATTAGTAATACTTCTTAGACACCAGACCTTGAATGTAAAATGTGGGACTATTTTGGTCAATTACATTTTCATAGTCCAATATCACAAATTTGCCTGAAGGAGCAATCTGTACAGCATACAAAAGACTTTATTCTTAGACCCTTGAGGAAACACCCCCCCCCCCCAAAAAAAAAACTTTTAACAAGGAACAAATGGAAGAAACCTCAAGATGAGCAACAAATGACAAGGTCTCATATGAGAATGGTGTCAATCTTCTCATCTAACTCTCGCTCGATTTCCCAGACAGTTGTACTATTACTTTAAGCCCTCGTGTAACACACATAGAAAGAGGTTATGTTTAGCTAAACGTTACCTGAGACATTTAAGTCAGAGGGGATCATTGTGGTATTATTACTCTTCATGCACGTACGTACACAGTACAGTCCTACAACTGAGTTGGAAAAGCAGGATACAAGACTTCCAGTTTTTCATTTCCATGGCACATTCTGTAACTCTGTCTGCCTGGCCTCCTGCCAATGTGGCGAGCTCAATCTTTAAGGCATAGCTGCAGAAAATGAGATGTGACCCAGGGCTTCCCTGACATTTACCTGAGTAATCACAGTGTTTGAGCAGAATTGAACACGCTGTTTGAATAGCATGGGCCATTGTTCCTAGATTATCTTCCTGGCAGTACTGCCTCAGCAGTATTCTTAGAACTTTAGGCTATAGACACAGGAAATCTGTAGGCTGATTAATGAAATGTTGGTTAGTGTCACCAACCATTTGCTGATGCATAACCCTAGTAGACAATGGTGTATCTAATGGTAGCTCAGTGTAAAATCAGCCCAAAATACACTCTAGCTACAGTACTGCATTGCATGGGAAGAGTGACATCCCTCATGCAAAACATACAAATGCAAACATATCCAAGAGCATCCTTTGATATACTATATTTGTCTTCATGTGGATGGAGAGGCCTGTAGTTTGGTGGTTAGATTCCTGCCAGCTATATTACATTTATTGCTCCTAAACCTTTAATACAAACACGTCCTACAAGCAGAACTAACACTTACTCTGAGAGTCTGGCAGTCAGAGCTCGGCTGAGGCTGTCTTCACTGACAGTAACCACATGCATGCTCTTAATCCAAACACACCACCCTTTTTAAGGCGCAGCACCAGCGGTGGTCTGGTCCAACCGTCCCCATCCATGACACCATAGAATAAATCAACATGATCTGAGTGGACTTTTTCCCACTTGTATAGACAAATACCATAAAACACCATTGTTACTACTGTATTTGAACCAGCACAAATGAAACCGGAACAGGAGATAAACTTTCTTCCAGTAAACATTCAGAGGTGACACACTTTGTCCCCATGAACTGAGATTTATTGTATGCTGATCCATTGCTATTTTGCTGACCTAGATACATACCATAAAGCAGTCGTGGCAGATGGAGGTCTCATGCATGAGCAGATGGAAATATAATGAAATCAGCTTTCAAAGTTCCTGGACCAGCACAGTGCACTGCAAGCATTATTGTTGCTTGGTAACATAAGTGTGGACTAAACATTTCACTGTAAACTGCAGAAATGGTTTCTCCCATCCGTCCTGGCTTCAATAGACTTGCATCAGTTTCAGACAAGAGTCTTTCCCAAAAACGATAAGACAGCTTTGTCTGGGTAACCAGAGAGTTCAGGGGATGTTTTCATACTGTGCTACCGTCACTCAGATGTCAGTTTGAGATTTTGGATGCGGAAATATGAAACGAAGTCTTGTGATGGGAAACTACCAAGGAGATGTTTTGACTGTTACCTCCAAAATAAGAGCAATTCATTTGCCCGGGTGGTTGGGGGTGGTTGGGGGCAGAAGGTGGTGGACGGTATTGGGGGATGCATTAAGTATCAGGTACAAATATGGGTCTTTTCTGGGCGAAGGTTGAGGCAGAATTTGGATTAGCAGTGAGCTCCAGTCAGGGTGGTCTGGGTTACAGAGTTTATGTTTAATTTAAACATAGGTGCTCTGAGTCTGCATACTGTCACTGTGCTGAGAAAAGCCATGCTGATCGGTTAAACAAAGGAGAGATGGAAGGTCTAATATGTAGGTTGATGACTGAAGGTATAAAGCCTTTTTGATGGTACACAACCTGGCATAGAGAATCTTTTTTATAGTGGTCACTGGCTGACATATAGTTTGAATATTTTGCTTATGAGCTACTGTACATTACAGGCACAGAATCAACTGTTGTCACACTACTATATGTTTAGGTGATTTTGTGGATTGTGCTAATTCCCTTAACTCATTCCCGTCTTCTGTTAGCCTGCTTTGTGACATAAAGGAATAAAAAGTATAGAAGTAAAAAGTAGAGAAAATTGCAGACGTGTTTAAGCCATAGACCTTCCTCAGAGCATGAATAGTGCCTCCTTTGGAAACGATGAATGTCTGTACATAAATGTCATGACAATCCATCAAATAGTTGTTGAGATATTTCAGTCTGGACCAAAGTGGTGGGCCGACTGACCAACAGAGCCACGCCGCTTGCCTGGCTAAAATGAACATGCTTGTTATCGACTGCTTTTATTTTATAATAGTTTTCCTTTATTTCTTATATATCTGCATAAACATAAATTAGAGGATCTATAGTTTTTTTTGGTGAGGGGGGGGGTTGTTGATTGAGTAAACTGTCAGCTGCACAGACACACCGCAGACGCACAACTATGACAGTCTTCATCAGAGTGTATAGTAAACAGAGCCTGTCTGGACACGGGATGGATATCAGTCAGACTGTGAAGGGCCACAACAGAAAACAACAGGTACTGACCTGTCATTCTCAGAAAGAAAGAGAGAAAGAAAAGGATTGTTTTATGCTACCTACGACTGTTGTTTCAAGACACTGTTGTTTCAACATTTTGATTTGAAATTGTTCTGTTTTTGTCGGAGAAAATATATAGCCAGATATCGATGCAGCTAGATGTAACACGTAGCTCCTTTGGGGGGAAAAAAGAAATGCCTTTGTTGAAAAGCATGTCAAACACAGCAGTGCAGCCAAACACATTCAGCAAAACCCTTAAAGTGTTCCCCTCATTTTGAATACTTTATAGTCATACTATTATGAAAAATTTGACTATTATTTAAGCCAAGATATGTCATCTCATCTTGTCCTTTATACATGAGCATACACACACACACACGCACACACACACAGTAGCGAGGGAAACACAAACAGGCTGGGTTTTGCTTTTCCTGCTAAATCTAAATATTGACTCAGTAACCTATAATCATACACAGTCAGAACAAAACGGAAATAAACAAGTGTGCCTGTAAAGTGTTTGTGTGTCTCATGGGCACCAAGGCCCTTGAATGCTGACACTGACAAACACATAAAACAAAGGAAGTGGTTCAGTTTTTAGCAAATACCAGACAATATGGATTCCATCCAGCGCACTGGGCTACATGGATTATTTTGCATTCTGTGTATATACAAGAACGTTCTTTCAAAAAACACTGAGCCTTCTGTCTCTGATCAAACATCTGCTATCAATCCACATAATTTAACCTTTACATGACTCACATACAATATTCAAGAGGCTTCAAATTGCAGAGACCTATTTGAAAAAAGCTATAAAAATTCCATTATGCTCTCAGAGGAGCTTTTCACTTCAATGCCAAGTTTCCAAGTGACATCAGCAGCCAGAGATCCACAAAACTGTGTTGTATTGTTATTAAAAGCTCATTAAGTTTCATGTCAAACGTTCAATGTATTTTATTTTCCTTTGCTGGAAGCTACGGTACAATAACGGGAAAGATACCGCCTGCCTGTGAATGCCAACATTGAAAGCATTGTTGTTTTACGGTCCGCCATTATGGCTTTCCTAAATAAACTTGATTGATTGAATGAGGCTTTTGTGTTAGCGTACTGTTGGATCTTTTTGTTTTTCCCAGTGAGTCTCTATGGCTCATTAGTGAAGTGGCAGAGCTGAAACATTTCTGGCTCTGCTGAGGCTTTTGCAGGGTGTGCTATTAATGCCAGAAATCATCAGAGGCTAACAAGGAAACAGAGTCTGAAAGAAATGAAAGTTGGTCATGCACATGGACAGAAAGTGTCCTACAGTTCTCTCTATTCAACTTTATGTCCTCTCCAAATGAACATTTTGGTTAAATATGAGTATTCACTTTTTTGCCAAGATGAGATGAGCCGTACCACTTTCAAATCTGTCCATGAAATATGAAGCTGGACCCAGCAGGTGGTTACCTTAGCTTAGCATAAAGGCTGGAAACAGGGGGGGAATCCGCTAGCCTGACTCCCTCCAAAGATAACAAAAATGTGCATACCAGCATCTCTAAAACCCACTAATTAGCATTGTATATTTTCAGTATGTCAGCAAGCTGACATTAACATTTAGCTCAAAGTACTGCTATGCCTAAGTACAGTACAGCCTCACAGAGCCGCTGGCATGGCTGTGCAGTCTCTGTTGTTCAACATTGTTAAGGAAGTGATACGCGCTCAGTGGGTTGGATTTTTTGGTTCCTTTAAAATCTGAAATACGCTACAGAATTGCTTTTTGTGACCTATGGACCTCGACCCATGCATTCAGAACTTTTGCAACTCACTGAAGAACATGAGCATCTTTTCATTTGTCTTTATTTAAATAATACAAGTTAAGTCTCTACAACTAACACTTACAGCAACAAGATGGTATTGGCATAGTGTGAGGCAGACTTAGTAGGCCCAGTGAGGTCCCTGCTTCCTTCATCAATGCAGTTGAGTGAATGAGTAGAGGGCACTTAGCAATGACGTCCTGATTGCGCTGTTAGTCCTGCTTTAAACCGCTCAGCACCAGATGTAACCTGCTAAAGAGACAAAAAAAACTATGTAAAATTCTTTATTTTTCAGACAGTTTGCTAATTGATGCCTATTTCATACGGTGCTGTGTAAGTTTGATAGGTAACAGAGTTGAATACCTCATTTCTTATGCTTCTTACAGATGGAAATATACTCCTGCACATCATCAGGGGATCCCAGGACCACGGGAACTCGCTCGTGGATGTTGGTGGGCTGGATGTCCAGAACGTTCATGGTTCCTGTAGTGGCCATGCCTCCTGCCTGCTCAATGATGAAGGCCATGGGGTTGCATTCATACAACAGCCTCAGCTGAAAAGCAAGATGTAGGAATAGGCGTGACTTGATAAGAAGGTAGATGACAAATAACTTACTGTAACTTGATTATCTGAAATGACTCCCTAATTAAAAAGTGTTGTCCTCTTCTTTAAAGTCTCCTGCTCACCTTTCCTTTAGGACTCTTGACATTAGCAGGGTATAAAAAGATCCCTCCATACACCAAAGTACGATGAACATCAGCTACCATTGAACCAACATATCGACTGCCATATGGAGCAGAGCCATCCTGGAAACACAAGAATGTAATGCAGAATTTACTTTATGAGTCAGTGTGTCACTCTCGTATTCAGAATCCAAAACATGTTGCTTTCATTTTCACAATTTACTTAATAAATATGGTAATTGTCAACACTCAAGCCAACACTGACTACACACTTATTGCCATTACCTCTGGAAACTTCTTCTTCTTTAGGTACTCTGTCACATCTGGATAAAAATGCTGTGCATATCCCTCATTCAAACTGTAGATTTTTCCCTTTTGCTTTATCCTCACATCTCGATCCACCAAGATGAACTCACCAATTGCCTGAAGAAGAAGAAACACATCAGAATCTCATTATGAAGACATACAAACTGAAAGAATGGGTAGAAAGGAATCATGCTAACAAAACAACTATATACTATATATATCTCTATCTCTCTACTAGAGTAAAACCTTGGTATTACCGGGTCAAGCATGAAGCAGTTGACTCCTTGACCAGTGGAGAGGACCATCATGGTGGCACTGCCATACAGAGCATAACCAGCTGCCACTATGTTTCTTCCAGGCTGCAGAGCATCCTTCTCAGCCGGCTCACCATCTGTGGTCTGTGGAACAACACGAGAACAAATGGCCCCTATATTATTATATTACATTATTGATTATCATTAATGTCACATTAATGTCTTAACAGCCTTTTAATGTTGTAGCTGGTAGAGGTGAAGGTTATCTAATCATGTTATACATCGTTTGGTAGTTTAATCTACAGCATTACTTTTTAATCTACAATAAAATGTTATATGCCACAAAATATGATTTGATTTGATTTGATATTCAGGGAAAGCATGTACAAAATACAACTGAATGCCATGCGTAACAGGCTGATAATATCACATCAATATCAGTGACCTAACCTTTTTGTAGATTGCGAAAATTGTTCCAATTGAGACGAGACAGTCGATGTTTGAGGAACCATCCAGTGGATCAAAGCACACAATGTATTTTCCCTGTCAGTTGAAAACAAATTGTTTCGTCACTGTCACAGAAATACAAGAAAAACACCTTGAAATGTAAAGAAAAAGCCCACGTTGGCACAGCCATGCATGAATTTCCTGTGCTGAAAGTACCCGCTTGTCCGGTTCCACAATGATGGCCTTCTCATCTTCCTCTGACACCAGCACACAGGAGGTGAAGGAGGACTTGATCATGTTGATGACCAGGTCATTGGACAGGATGTCCAGTTTCTTCACCTGGTCCCCCGTCACGTTGGTGCTCCCAGCGATGCCATATCTTCCAGGAGAGGAGAGAGGAGCAGAGTGAAGTGATTCAATCAAACGGATTAAAAGCTATCAATTCTAACACAATGAAGGAAATGTAATAATCACTGTTCCTGTGAACTGTGGTAAGTGTCTCTTTAATAGTTTTTTTCACGATATGTTTGTTATTATTTTTGTTAAAATATTACACCAGTGAGTAAAGGTCTGAAAAGCCCATTATCTTTTTGACCTCTGCCCCTCAGGGAATGTACACAACATGTGCAGAGTTTACCTTTGGCCCAGGCCTAAGTTCAACTGCATCTAACTAACACTAACACTAAACCCAGATATCTTTTCATATTTTAAACACATTTTTAAAAAAAGAATAGCAATTGAAATGTGCTAACCTAGAATAATGCTAAGATAAGAGCAAATGAAAGTCATCAAATAACAGTGACATCAATTTGATTTATAATGTTCCCTCGTCTCATTGATCTGTCCAGTAGTTATTTGACACCCTCGTACTCACCTTCGCATACAGCTGCATGCACGTTTCCTTCTCTTACTCACACCTTGCAGTACAAACATTTTAAAAGAGAATTACCACTCACAGGTTAGCGATCCCAGCCTTCCTGACAGCAGTTGAGATGGCTTTGACAGCTGTGCAGATGGAGTTGAGCAGGTTCGTCAGCTCACCTGTCCCTTGGGCCTTCCTGCCCTCCTCCAGAACAAACCTGGTGAGGGTCAGCACATTGGTATCGAAGGCTCCTTTGTCAGACATTTTGCCGTCAGGTGTGGGACTGGGACTGGGACTGGGACCTAATGCCTTAAGTGAAATAGGTGTGTGTAGCCCCAAAGTTAAAAAGTGGACTGTTGAACTGAGATAGGGGAAAGGACGGGGGTGTGCAACTCTTCTAACCAATGAAAAACGTTCTCACAGTTAGGGGTTGGTTTGATCATGTCTGTGACTGCAGGTTTAAAAGAGCAAAGTTCAAAGATAATGAACAGTTCAGTAACAATGGCCTCCGCATGATTCAATCCCAGCTCACTTTGATTTGAGATTACGTGTTTTGTTTTCAGCCTGCACTGTAAAGTTCTTCTAAATATAAGTTGCAACATTTTGAATGAACGAAATGACTATTAAGGCCAAATAGTGTGATGCTACACTTGAAACAGCACGTAGCCTCGACACAATCAGATCATGTTTCATGGTGTTCATGGTGCAGAAGTGCACAATTATCCCAAAAGCTTTTAACAGAAACAATGTTTATACAGCGATACCGGTCGACACCAAGCTCCTTGCAGTACATCAACAAATGGTCAATGCTTGTCAAATATTTCCTGGATTCTGAACTAAACAAATTTAATCTGTTTAGTTTTACAAGTGCCAAGAAATTTATGAGATTTACTTTGATAATTTAACACATTTTAACTAACACTAATACATGTTTCCTTGCAATAACTTCCCTTACTAAAATTATTTGGAGAAAGAAAATGGTGCACAGCTTGGACTGGATTTGACTAACTCAGCAGTTATCTGGATACACTACTCAGACTACTTAAACATCCGTTCCTTGACTGATCCTGAGGAAATGTAAAGTTCAAATCGTGGGACTCATTGTCATTGCCTACCTGTTTTTATATAACACCTCTAATTTTACATTTGCTCATAAAACAGTATTTGCAAAGCAATAGACTGCCACATTCAGAGGAAGCGGTGCATGCTGCGATTTCTCATGCATGCAATTAGTTTATGGCCGTCTCTGTCCGTGACACGAACATGGAAAGGTAAAAGGACTTCACATGGTGCACTGAGTTACAGAGACCTGTCTCACAACAGGAAGCTAAAGTTAAACTTTGAACTTAACAAGAGACTACGCATGATAATACCCACCATCATGAGGTAATGTATGTTGGTTATTTTTCAGATTAATGATAAAGATGTAGTTGCAAAGGTCAGTTTTGTGGTCCAGCATGTGAGAGATACAAAATTGACACAATGGATTTTGGTTTAATGTGTCCCTTAAAAACACACACATCGAAAATAACAAATCTTTTTGTCTGTAATGGACATAAGTTAGAATAACATGTGCTATTCGTTCCTTGTTATCCCAGTCACTGTATAAAAAGAATGTATTTCTTCACTGTGTCCACATGATGTCGCTGTGCAGCTTACGAGCTGCTCAATATAAATGAAGTCTCAGCAAATATTAAATTCTAAGGAGCATGTCAGTAGTAGTAGTAGTTCGATGCAAATAAAAGGACTCACTTTATTCTTAAACTTTCTGCATTAAACCAGCTCTGGTAAGGTAGCCTAGACAGAATAGACAGAATACCATCTCCCAATCATGTCACTGGAGGTGAATGTGAATATAAGTAGTATTATTATCAAATTACAGTATATTTAATTATGTTTGATTAGCTTTTTACAGTAAATACACCAGGAGTTCATGCTAAGAAATACACATAATTGCTGCTGTTGGCTATTATTGGTAAAACATGCAGTTCTCTTGGAGGGAAACTTGCACAAAGTTGTAAGAAAGATGCTTCAGGGACCTTAGAGACAAAAACCATGTAGTCTCTACGCCGTGTAATCGATTCAACAGAAGAAAAGACATCATCAATATTTTACCGAGGACCATCCATCACCTGACTCACTCACTCCCAGGAGCACCTGCCGTGCATGTTGACAGCTCTCTGCACATGCGCAGTAGCTGTCGTACTCCTGCAGACTGAAAACTTCTTTCTTCTCAGGAACATTGTTTCACAAGCAAACTGGTGAAACAATGGAGGAAAACAATAAACTCGTGTCCCCCAAAATGCCATTCGACCTTTCCCAATTGATAAGGCTACTGTGTGACAGTACCTTCTAACTCCTACATCACCTGAACACGCTGCTGTAGGCGTCCACCTTCTCCTCCTGCTCAGGTGAGTGGCAGCTAGCTAACGCAGGCTAACAGCTGAACGCGCACTGACTTTGAACTTAACTTTAAGACAGACAAACCAAACTTTCTGTTAAGCATAAGAAAGTCAGTCAAGAGTTTTGCACCAACATAATATCAAAGTTTAAGTGCATCTTGTGTTGTGTCAGCGCGACCACAAGGCGTCAGGCTAAAGCAACGTCCAGCCCTGCTAACTTTATTTCCACTTTTTTGGAAATAATCAACAGAAGTTGAGGAGGGAGGGTGGAAATAAACTTAGTCCATTCCACAAAACAGGAAACCGTTCTGTACCAAACCACTTTGGCTCGTGACCTCAGCGTTTGTTGACCATTTATAACCAGTTCAAACAGAGAGACATTTAGTTTTTCTTTCTCTTAATTCTTTATTTTTAGACTTAAAATGATCCATTAATTCACAAGAAAAGCTGATATAGTTTTTATTACCTATACTGTTAATCATTTCGACCCCTTAGACTTGTCTTATGACCCCTTATGGCAGTCCCAACCCCCAGACCCACAGACTAGACTTGCATGAATAAGAGATTATATCAATGATATAACAGTTTTGGAAATAAAACGTATTTTCCAGAATGTCTATGGCCCAGTATACTAAACCTTTGCATGGCATTTCCTAAATCTACTGTAGATAACAATATGAATACAAGGCTCATGTAAATCCTAATGAATATGACCTCATAATATCTACATGCTTATTCTGCACCAGTTTATACACATAGATATATCTATATATATATTCCACTTCATTTGAATGAAACAACTATGATGCTTTTGCTGCTAAAACAACCTACTTTCTCTTTACCTATCTCATTTAATCTCATTCTAAACTTTTAGACTAATGACTAAACTTACAAAAGTCAGTGCCTCTTTGTGAAGGGACAAAATATGTGCTGTACAAGACATGGACATAACTAAAAGCTGCAAAATGTGCATTCTTTGCAAAACAAAACCTCCACATGCTTCGAACAGAAGATGCTTACTGGTGAGAAAGTGATATGGCATCACAGTGTGGTGAGTCACTGTTGTGCACTGATGCTTAGCCTTTTGCTCACTGTAGTTTTGCAGAATTAACTATAATATATCATGGCCTGGTGTTGCATTTCCTTTATGTAAGCAATGTAAGGTTAGCTGTTATTGACTGCTGGACCTGGGCTGCAAGAGAGAGAGAGAGGCATTGAACGAGTGATGCAGAAGAACAATACATGCACTGTAAAAACTAATTATCAAGATGGTTAACTTGCTAACTCTTTCTTGTATTTACAGACTTATTCAAAGGTCTGACTGGATATAAAGGGATCGCTCCATTATTGTGTGAATGGTGACTCGTATTCATGGATCAAGGCAGTTACATCTTGAGAAGTGTGTCAGGTAACTATTGCTGTTTCTTTCCCAGTAACTTAGATGCTAGTTTTTTCTTGATGTGGATTTCATAACAAATGTTTTCTATGTGTAATACACAAAAACTTAAACACACTTTCCTCTCAACTAAAGAGTTCAACATTTCCAAAATTGTCAGTTCACACTGGCTGAATATACTTGGAAGATGTCTGTGGTGGAGATGATGTCTGTGGTGCCAAGAGTATGGTCAGGCATTCAGAGGGAAAGTTGCAGAGTAAATATAGAGTGGGTTCAGAGAATGTAGAGACGTACCATTTGTAGAGAAGTGACTGCTGCAAACAGTGTCTGAACGGTTGGTAAATCCTCCTCTGTCCCTCCTCTACTTGTGGGACAGGCTCAGAGAGATTATAGTCAAAAACATTTCGAGGTGATAGAGGAAAGGCTCTAGACTCAAATAGAAACGGTCGCTGATGAGCATATAATACTGAGGTAAGGAAAGATACTGTTATGGCAAAAATGATATAGCATAAAGCAGCATAAAGGGATTGTATGTTCCAATTCAAATTATGGTTTTTGACTGTGATGTTTTTGAATTAAGAACAATTTTGATGTTCAAGACCAGTGGTTTGCTTTAAACTTAAACTCGATTTAAGTTTAACTTCTTCAACTTGTTGGGTTTTTTTTGTCACATGCAATCAGGAGGACATGTGAAGATATTCCCACATAATATGTGTTCTAGATTTCCAACCCAGCATTTGGACAATTCTTTTTAACTCTGCAGGAGTAATAAACTATGGCTATTCCACTGTCGGTCTAACAGGTCAAAGCTCTGAAGAGTGTATTCCTAACTACCTGGGAATAAACTACAGTTATCAGTCGGACGTGGACTCCCTCAAGTGTGTGGACAGTTTCCAAAACGGCACCACCATTAAGCGGCTAAGTCTTAAGAGGAGGCCTAGAGTGGCCGCTAATAATGTGGAAAAAACGCAGAGTGGCATTTCATCCAGCCAGTGGCATTCTGCAGAATCCTTGTCATCATCTAGTAGTGATAATACAAGACTACTGGGCATGTCTTCTTCCACCAGAGGTCGACCTCCTCTTCCTCCACCACATGGTTCCTCATTAGATAGCAAACCCTCCAAGAATGAAGGACCAGCAACCTCTCAGATATTTGAGTCCAAGCCTCAGCCTGCTGCAAGACATCTTGCTTTACAAAGACAAAGCCCTGTGATGGAAAAGACCATTGTGGAGACCAACAGACACTTGGATCAGGAGGTGAAGAGCCAGCCTCCACCTCAGCCCCATCCCCGTCGACGACTGGCCAGTTTTGGAGGGGTAAGCTCCCCTGGGTCGCTTTCCCCCTTCACTGGCATGGGTGCGTATAATCAGAACAACAATGGGAACAAACCTACTGGCACAGGAGGTGATGTCCACCTTAGCTCGTCCCTGGGCAGTAGAGGCAGCACTGGATGTCTCAGGCTGAGCCCACAGAGCTCTGGTAGAACCACCCCAGTTACAAGTCGCAGCCCAATGCACCTGCAGCATGTGCGTGACCAGATGGTGGTAGCCCTGCAGAGGCTGAAGGAGCTGGAGGAGCAGGTGAAAATCATCCCTATCCTCCAAGTAAAGATCTCAGTCCTTCAGGAGGAAAAGAGGCAACTGGTCTCTAAGGTCAAGAACCATAGTGACAACGAGGACATGAATGATGTGATCTGGAAGAAAGCATACAGCATGGATAGGTCTGACAAAGTAAATGCTGAGGATGGACTTGTGGCTATAGTGGGAAGTGAATGCACCGACCTCAGCGAGTTCAGGCAACTGACTGAAGAGATGGATGCATTGGAAAGAACCATCAAGGGCAGACATTTGCAAGCGTGGCATGGAAAAGACCATATTCCTCTGCATGACAAGGCTATCAAGTCAGTCGCAACTGGAACTGACAAAGACATAGATATCACTTTGTCTGAGCCCACAAAAGAAAACAAATATGTGTATACTGATCGAGTAGAGATGAGGTCCATTTCAACAGAAGTGTCTGAAGTAAATCTTGGAATTTACACCGAACGTGAAGCAGAGCTTGATGCCCAACAACTAATAATTGGTGCCTTGAAGGAGAGAATTTGTCATTTAGAAGCAGAGTTGAAAGAATCAGCTCTCCAGACAGAGATGAGCCGTCTGAAACTGGAGCTTCAGGCTGCAGGAGCTAGAAACCGAGCTGATAAAGCCTCCTTTGCTAGGCCATCCACTGTGAGCACAGGCATCGAGGCGATGCCTCACACCACAAGCCAGGGAGTGGGTAATCACACAGAGCTCCGAGATGCCAGCGTAGGGGAGACCACAGAGGTGAAGACTGTGGGAGTATCTTGTTGTAGGCCTGAGCTGAAGGATAATTGCACGGGACCAGATTCACCCATGAGCCACTGGGAGGTCAGGGAGCGAGTGGAGACCATGGAAAAGGGTGTAGGGATCCACGTTTTTACAAACACACAAGGAGTTGGGATGGAGATAAAGTTATGTGATGCAGAAACCAACACAGAGGTACCAGTGGAGAGGCTTGGGTCTAAGAAAGGAAAGATAAAGTCACATTCTGTGGCTTGTGGGGACTGTTCTGTTAATGTGATCATCTCTGAGGCAAAGGAAGTGGTTTCTCGAGGTATTGCCACAGATCCAGTCACAGGAGTGGATCTGGGAATCATGGCATCACCTCAGACAGCTTCTCAACGTACCAACACTGTTTCCAGTTCAGTATCTCGCTTTACCAACACCACCAATGCCTTCAACACAGACTCCAGCACTAATACTGTTCTAAGTACCCAAGACAAGCACACAAACACCACTCAGGCTGTTACAAGGACAGTGTCGGTAGGCAACAGGGTCAAAGACATCAAATGCGCCCCGCTTACCTGCACAATTGGTGTAGGAACTGCAAATCTGCTAGGAAGTGCCTTAAAACAAACACCAGGGACAGTCACCAAAGCAACCCGAGACACTGGTGTTGGATTCACAAACATTAATGAGAATTTCTTGGTTGGACTGAAAACCCGAAACATGGCCTCTGGACCATCCCGTCTACCTGACCCCATCAAGACAAGGAGCATAGGTGTAGGAGAAGGGAGGATAATGGAGTTGTCAGTTTCACCCAGTAAACCTGACCAGATGTTCCAGCAATCTTCACCGTCACAGTGGGACCCCGAGCTGAACCATTACATAGAGAAGATGCGTATGCTCCTCAGGGAACACGGGGACCTCACAGAGGACTACACTCACCAGAAGGAAGGGTTTGTCCAGCAGTACAATAGCCGAGGAAGAGCCAGCTTCAATCTGTCCTGCAATAACAAAGCTGCAGCACAAGGAGCAACAGAAGTCCATCCTGTAGATCCTCAGCCACAAGGTAACACTGTAGGGGTTTACTTAAAGGTACCCTGTGGAGTATTCTTGTAAAGAAACCGTCTAAACATATTTACATATAACGTATTTAGCCAAAAAGTGTTGTGTTCATCCTTGAGGCCTGGCAAATGTGGTAAATGTATTTTGCAAAGCTGAATTTATTTGTTTAGGTCCAAGTTTACTTTGGCTAGCAGTCTTCCTTTTCCCTGCATGTGCTGGTACAATGCTACGTTTATTGCCATCTTACCCATGCCAGTTAGTGGAATAGCATGAAACAAAGTTACACCATATAGCTTAAAAACTCCACTTTTAATGTTCTATTACTACTACTATTATTATGTAATATATTGTATGTAATATCTGTAATGGCATGCTGTTACTGTTCAAAAACAAACATCTTCTTCTTTGTCGCAGTTAGCAGAGAGTTTCTGTCCTCATCTCAACTCTCTGTTGACAAAGCAAACCCAGGGATCTGCCAACAGGGTGGCAGTGATTCAGAGGTGAAAAGAATGATACAGATGTTAGAGCAACAGGCATCCTCAGCTCTGCAAGGTAAAGTGTTTGTACTGTGCTATAAAGTCTGTCTTCATGGGAATGCATTAAACATGTCTAGTTTAAAAATACTTTACTTCCAGACCACTCCCGAGGCCCCAGTTTAAATTTGTGTTAAGTTTAGAGGAAGTGGCTGCCTTTGGCTTGGCAAGGTGACTTTCTGAGGGATACACTTGCAATGTTTGGAATGATAGCTGGTTTTGGAAGGCGTCTCGTACCACATACCAGTTTGTGGCTGAGGGTCTAAAATTGAATGGCTTCGTAGGAGGAGTTGGTGTCAGAAAGAACCTTCCCTTTTAAAATGAGGCGTTCAGATTTGTAAGAATATATAAAAAATCATGAGTTCTCACTAGGACCAACCCAGACTGACCTAGTGGGTTTATATCTGTTTCTTTACATGTGTTGTAAATACGCTGCAGATGACACAATCCTAAATGAATTAAACTGTTGTGTATGTTAAGATTCGGAGGCATGTGCTGCATTGTTGTTTCTAGACGGGTCAGCTAATGCCGGTGTGCTGCGGTCTGTAATGAAGAAACAGAAAGGTGACCAAGGCTGTAGCAGCAACAGGAAGAGCATGAAGTTTATGAGGGTGACCACCGGGTAATGATCTAATATCTAAACTAATATTTTACAACCAGACTCTAGGTATCTTAGCATATTTTCAGTGTATTAACTCTTGTGTTTTGGATTTAGATTGCACCCCATGTCATCTTACGAGCTAACTGCCAGTGAGAAGGCTAACTCTGGGGAAGTGGAAAGGAGAGGAAACAACAAATTAAAGGAAGCTCCTCAAGATGGTACACAAGCAAGAAAGAGCAAAGGTGGCTCCAACAAGGGGTCGAAAGGGTCTGCAAAATCACACACACAACAGAGGTAATGTAGGGGTCCAGAAGGTTTTAAAGCCAACTCTAAAGCTTCATCCATCGGTTTTGATATTTTACTGTTAGTCTAACTTTTGAGGGTTCAGCTCAGGTCTGAACTCATCTGTAGCATTTTATTCCTTTCAGGTGCAAGTTAAGTGAAAAGATGTTTTCTGCTTGTGAAGCCTTTAAGATGCACCTGAGTGATGAGACAGCGCTATCCAGCAGGGAATTGGTACGTATGGTTCACTATATTCACTGTATATATGGAAGTGTGTGCGGGCGTGCATGTGTGTTTGAGCGCACACGTTCAGTGGTATGTCACTGGATGGGTGTGGAGAGATGCTGGGGCAGGGTGTGCTCATGTTCTTTAAAAATAAAATGACATTGGCATGGGACACAAAAAGCGCAGGAATGTGTCGGCTCTGTAATTTTCTGTCCTTGCCTTTTTCTTGAACTTGAACAATTGCATTTGTAAGTGAAAGAGACTCGTCACTTTTAGGATGATTTGGGAAGCAGAGAGGGAGAAGGGGAGTTCAGAAGAAGTATATTGAAAAGGTTTCATAATGATACTCAACATGGTACAAACATTTTTGTAAAATAAATGATGACAACTTCCTAAGCCTTCTTCCTTTATGATGTTTTGGAGATTTTAGTGAGTTGTTATGTTCTTTGGCTGTGCTCCTTCATTCACATCTCTGTAATTACAAGATGTTAGTGTCTATTTTGAAGTAGAAGTCGAAATTGCTGTGCTCACTGAGGCATTTGTGAGGATGCATAGAAAAAACTGTGATGTTTTTCTTTAAATCCACATACCCAGGTGTTTTCTTTGTTTTCATTTGTCCCTTGCAGCACGACTGTCTACAAACACTCCAGCAAGAGTGGTTCTCTGTGTCCAGCCACAAGTCAGCTGCTCCGGACACGGTGGAGGGTTACTTGTCTGCGTTTCGGGTCATTTCACCATCAGTGTTGCAACATATAGCTAATATGGCTGACGGCAATGGAAACACAGCTCTGCACTATAGTGTGTCTCACTCCAACTTTGCCATTGTCAAGAAATTGCTTAATGCAGGTATAGTAATACTCACAAGACAACTCGAGGTCATCATGTACTCTAGCAGCATTAGCATGTACCTCTTCCCACTTGTGAAAGTAGTTGTTAAAATACTTTAGTGGTCTGTTCTGCGTATATCTTCACTAACCTCTAGTACAGAGGGTATAAATTGTCCAAACACTGTCTTTTTTCAAATGAGAAATTGTGTACTTTGTGATGTACTTTACAAATCCACTTTTAAAATCATAATGAGTGGTTCCAGCCTTTTTTCCAGCTGTGGATAGGTCTACAGTGGTTTAAACGTTCAGAAATATGACTCAAGGCCAGGACATTGAGAGATTTAATCAATATAAATTGAACTCACAAAACACTGATTAAGTGGCCTAATGGAGGAGAAGTACTCTAGCTTATTTTTTATCTAAAAGTCTTTCTTCAAACCTCTGTTTGGTTTAAGGCCGAGTGGAATAGAAGCATATTATCAGCTAGAAAGTAAACAGTTCAACTCCTCTGTCTCACAGAAATGTATGACTAAAGCTTTTTATTACATTGCTCAAAATGAAGACTTCAAATTGAAAGAGTGATTCAAGGTAGTTTGATGCTCCACAGGATGCAGGGTGAACGTTTTAGATGCTCATTCTAATTGGAGCGGAGCCATGCTGGAATATAAACTCTGTAGAATTTTAGCACTCACAAAATACATTCAAATACAAATATTGCACAGCAGCAATTAAACCACAGTTATTTGCAGGCATTTTGATCAAAATGGGGTTGGATCATTGTTTTAATTAAAGCATTAACACAAAGGTTTTTGAGAGTACTAATATGTTTTTCCATGTCTCTTAATCTACATCCATACAAATGAAGAACCTTTGGTGTAGCGGCATTTTATTTGACATTTTGTATGTGGAAAAGGCTTATTTTGTACAGGTATTTCTTACAATTTGAAGTCAGTCAGTATAGATGGAAAGAGTTTGCAAGTATCACCAATAAATAAAAAATATATAAACGTCTTTCTTTTTTTACATCTTTCTGCTTTCCTCTCTTTTGTTTTTCCATCACTGCAGAGGTGTGCAACGTGAATCAACAGAACAAAGCAGGTTACACATCCATCATGCTGGCTGCACTCGCAGCTGTGGAAAGTCCACAGGACATGAGAGTCGTGGAGCAGCTCTTCACAAAGGGAGACGTCAATGCCAAGGCCAGCCAGGTCAGTCTGTTCTCAGGTAACGCTGGTAGTGGGTGGGATGTCCTGCTGATTCTCTAAATTGTGTCCTTATGTTCATGTAGGCGCTAAAACTGCTTATTTAACAAATAGGCGTTTTTTTAAAATCTTTTTTCTCTTGGGTTACTATAGAAGGTTCTGTTTCTCTGTGCATATATGTGAAAACTGGAAAGAGACAATAAATACAAAGAATGAAATATAGATATAAATATAGATCACATCAACTAAATGGGAGCCAACTAACCAGCAGCAGGACCGTTTCTAGCTGTTTGGGAGCCCTATGAAAAATGTTTCATTTATTTACTTTTGAGCATATGGGTGCTTTCACTTAACACATGGGGGCGTTTGGCTTCCAAGAGAAACTGACCATTTATTTCTGGATGAAAAGAAAGGGGGGGGGGGACTGGCAGCTTGGGCCCCCCTGGTGGTTTCAGGGTCCTTATGCAACTGCATAGTCTGCATGAGCAGAAGTAAGCAATGCATGGTGATAGGTAAGTTCTGCTTTAACAGGCTGACCCGTCCAGGTGGCATGTGTGGCTCAGTGCACTGCACTGTTGCCTCACAGCAAGAAGGTCCTGGGTGCTTTCCCCGCAGGTGGCTCAGTGGCCTTTCTGTGTGGAGTTTGCATGTTCTCTCCATGTTCACTAGGGGTTTCCTCCATAAATCATAAAAAAAAACACATGGAAAAAACATGCAAGAAGAACGCCGCGCTGCCCTGTCCCTGACCAAGACAGGGCATGAACACTTGGACTTGGTCCCCGGTCGCCGGATGAATGGCTGACCACTGCTCCAGCTGTCCCCCCGGAGGAAGGACGACTGGATGGGTCAAAAGCAGAGGACGAATTTCACCGTGGGACGCAATTGCATGTGCATGTGTGTGTTTGCAGTGTTTCACGTGTGACCATTAAAATTAAAACTGGTCTTAATCTTAATGAGCAAACTTTTTTTTGCTCATTTGTAAATGTTCTGTCACTGTAAAGTTAACGTTATTGTTTACATGCAGGTGTTATTTTTAAACCAGGGTTGCTGCAGCAGCAATTTCACAACCATTCATTTCCAAATGTGGGTAGCACTAAAAAGTAGGTTTTCAGTCCCACAAGAGAATCATCAGTATTTGTGGGACTACAGGATATGATACAGGATTTCTGGTAACACTTTATTTAAAAGGCCTGTCATTTAATAATTACCTCTGATGTTTTTCCTGGAAAAATGTGCTTCTAATTATAGGGAAAAAGATTTGGAGGATTCATTTTTCATTCACTATTGTTGCTGAATTGTAAACGTACCTGTAGAAAACTTTCGGATGACCTGTTGACTGACAGGCCCAAGGTTAGGCAATTAATTGCCTGCATAAACACCTGGATCTTTCCAGGATAATTTTTTGATGATTATTAGTGAATTATAATAACTAGAATAAAACTTGACTGTATTTTTCAGCGGGTGCACGTACTGTATGTGCATGTTCATATCTTCAATGAGTGAAGAATGAAGAAAGCGTGATCTGTCTGATTCCACAAACAAGCTATGATTATATAATTGAAGTGTTTGAGATGTGTAATCTTTTGTTTGACCCCCGCCTCCTGCCATCCAGGCCGGTCAGACAGCCCTGATGCTGGCTGTGAGCCACGGCAGGGTGGACATGGTGCAGGCGCTCCTGACAAAGGGGGCGCAGGTCAATCTCCAGGATGACGAGGGCTCCACGGCGCTGATGTGTGCAAGCGAGCACGGCCACGCTGACATTGTTAGACTTCTGCTGGCGCAGCCAGACTGTGATGCCACCTTGACTGACAGTGTATGTGAGTCATTGCTGCCACTCTGTGCAGCTTCTGTGAGCCTGATGGCAATGAGCTGTGAAGCTGTAACATTCCAAGTTTGTCTCATATTGCACTACAAATGCAGAGAGAATTTTTATTAAATATGTGAGGGAAACAAAGGCTACGTTGTATATAATAAATATGTAGAGTATGCTTTTTCCATCTGTAAATGCACAATTAACAGCAAAACCTCTCGTAATGTATATGAGTCTGTGTTTACAGGATGAAAGCACAGCTCTGTCCATCGCACTGGAGGCAGGCCATAATGACATCGCAGTGCTCCTTTATGCACATGCCAACTTCTCCAAAGGACAGACAGGGGTATGTGGGTCAGTAATTTCACACTTTCACACTTAAGTATAGAGTATATGCGAGTAGTAAAAAAAAAAAAAGCTTTTATTGTGTTTGTCCCTGTGAATGTGTCTTAACAGGCAGCTGCTCGACACAGTGGCAATTCTCTCTCCTCCCCCGGTGGTAGAAATATCTTTGAATGATGTGATGCCCTGAAGCCTCACAATGGATGGGAATCTTATTTATGAGGTGATTCAATATCAAATCCCTCTTAAGAAAAGGGGGGATTCTAACAGTATCAGTTACAAACATATAGTTGCAGGACTGATTCTTTTCACCAATTGACAGAATGCTAGTTTAGCATGTCTAGCATTTGCTTAATATTGTATAGTGTGTATTACATTGTAACTCAGCAGGTAATATATGCATGGCAGAGTATATTACTGTTCAGTGTTTATAAGATATATAGTTAATGTTGTATCAGCTGTTATATACCATCACTTCAAAGTTTCTTTAATCTGTTTAATTCTCTTTTTTTTTATATAAATAATGGACAGACAGTGGGATCAATATTTTTTATCTTGGCATGAAATCAAGAAAAAATGTCAAACTACTCCTTTAAGTGGTGTCTGCATTATAATGGCTAGTTTTGACAGGGATGAAGGCTGGACAGCACTGTTTTCTCCCTCTGTGAATAAAGTGACTTCTCATCACTGACCGCAACGCTCTCCTGTCATCTTAGCTATTAACCGTCAAACACTTATCCTGTTATACATTTACAGCATGTTTGTGTTCATTTAATACACATTTCAAGTCACATATTATATCCATTTCATGAGTGAAACTTGTGAAAGTATGCTGGGAAAGGGCGCCTCAAAAGTTGTTTCCTCAAGCTGGTTTCTGCAGCTTGTCCCTCTCAACTGTTGGCTAATAAACAAATTAGACCACAAAAACTACAAAAAAAGCTACACAGAGACCAATAAGTGGGTGAAAGCTTTTGTGGAGCCTTTTTTTTCCTTTTCTACATTCAACGGGTTTCAGTGGGCGTCTTGGATGAATGTTTTCTCACTTTTCTCTTAATCAGTAACTCAAACACTTAAGTTGGCTCAACCCGTGGGTCATCAACACTCCTTCCCCTCATTTTCAGTCTGGCAAACACCAGTCTGAATCACCCCCCCGACGCCCAGCTCTAACTACTCGCCTCCCTCGCCGCTGTTTTCCATTCAACTGCCTTCCTGTGTGTCCACCCCGTCTCCACTTGTTTCACTGTTATTTCTTTCAGCGTGCTTCCATTGACCATTTCATCAAGATTTAGGGCAGCGAGACGCTTTAAAGTTTAATTTAAAATCTTTTCAGAAGACAGACAGATACGACTGGCTTATTGTGACCTGACGGTGCAGTTCACAGCCGGCAACTGAGAGACTGGGATTGTCAAATTTTACAAAAGAACATGGATGGTGAATGAATATGTGATACGATATAAATTATAAGAAACATAAAATAAAAGGAAGTAAGTCCGTTTTGACTGCATTTATTCTTAAAATGTTCAATGATATATATATATATATATATATATATATATATATATATATATATATTTCTTTTTGTTTGTTTGTTTGATGTTAGTGAGACATGCAGTGACTCGGGGTTGTCTGTCTGTTCCTGTGCTTTTGTTTTCATGCGTCCACCTTGATGATTTGCCTTTTTGCAGAGGTTTTAAAAGTGGTGCTTGGCTGTGGAAGACAGAATGAAAGACACACCACTGTGTCCCATTACTGAGAGAGCTTGTGCATGTGTGACTGAGAGCACTCTGAGTCATTTCCCAGCAACAGCAATAAAATACAATTATATACAAGGTCCACCATCAAAATTTGCAGTTGCCATGGTAACAGTCCACAGTTTTGAGCAAGTGGTACTTGGGAACGTTAATACTGCAATGATATCTACTTCACCAGGGTTAGCTAATCATGTCTCTTCACATAGGCATGCTCTCTGAGTATAAACCACCACAACTTATTACTTATTAGAATAGATTTTTATATAAGCCATCTTCAAAAGCAGAACAATAACAAGAGCTCTGTTCTTTCATTTCTTTATATCATCTTACATGGTAGACAATAAAAAGCAGGATGGTTTAGTAATAAAATTAGTATCATGGTGACTGAACGGAATGTCGCCAATCAAATGTCTTTATTGCATGTTTTTGAATATGCTGCAACATAGAGCTGAAACTGCAGTAGATTTCACATTCTCTTCCAAACCCTGCTGTTAAACCTCCCAAAATATACAGTATGTTACATATTAATGTAAGAATGCATTACAGCATAGACCGTGTCCACACATTTAAAAGTTCAACATTTTAGTTGAATGCTTTGCTTGGTCTGTGCTCAGTGGGTTCTTAGTGTGGAAGAGGCTTCAGAATGATTTTCTTCTACATGCAGGGTTTGTACAACGTATTTAAAAGTTTGAAAAATGCTTAATTTTAATTGTTGTGTTTTCAAGGTTCTGGTGTTTCGTCATCGACACAATCGCTCATGTAAACCAGAAATCTTTTCATGTTTGAAACCAAACCATCCCATTGTCATATTTGTTTGTTGTCTCTTGGCATTTATAGTAACAATTAAAGCCTTTTGGGTTTAGGTACCTTGAAAGTGCTTGAAATGTACTCTGTATGAACCCTTTACATGAAGACACAATGTTCTTTGAAGGCGGGAACGTTTTTGGTTATTAGAAACGTATGTGTTGATGTTTTTGTCAGTGCTCCTCTCACCAGTTAAATGTGGGTACGGCTCAATTGGATAAAGGTGCTGCTGCACATTTCTATGCATCAAACAATCCTGAATCATATTGGCTGAGCTTTTGGTTTTCTGTTATTATTTTGGCGTTAAGACCTCTAGACTTTCTACAGTAAAGCTAAGTAAGAAATGCACTTAAATATGACAAATGGCCTTGGCAAGCTGCTAGAAGACTGACTGTGTGGCATGAAAGCACTGCTGTGGATTGGCTGTTCAACTCGTGCATTATGATTTAGTTCAAGTCGATTCCAGCCTCTGCATTTTACAAAAAGATCAGTGCTGTGCTCGTGTCATCATGAGTGTGACTGTATCAGAAGAACAAGCAACATGATGTTTTGTTTTTAATCCTGCTGTATGCTTCATTTCCTGTAGTGCCAGTTGTGATGTTGTGTGCTGTTTCCCAGCAGCCTCTTGCGAGTGATTCACAGAAACCAGATGTGCTTGAACATCAGCCCAAACTGGAAGAAGCCCAGTTATTTCTGCAATTGTTACAGCTCCGTGTTGCAGAGAGATGTTTCTTTCTGTCTTGGCACAGAAATGAAGTGTAATCTGAGCTGAAATTGAGGCATTAATCACCCTCCTGGAATTCTGGGGCTGCAAGAGCGAAATCTCCCAACCAAGAAGGGGTAGTAATTGTAAAAGGATTGATATTTTAAAGTTGCAGTGAGGCACTAATTGTCACGGTCGCTGGTTTGGTAAATGCAGTCACTGGATCTGAGGTGTTCTGCCACACCAGAAGCAGCAGGTCGACGTGGCCCCTTGTTCTTATAGACAATCGTACGCTGGAAGAAGCCAGTAGTCTCACCGGTCAGTGTGGCCCCTGGCACGATTGGCTCACATTAGGACCGTGTGCCAAAGACAATGCGCGCCCGACGCACGCGCATGTTTTGGAGCTGCCGCCATTAGCCGGTGTGCGTTTTGACCAACAGCATAATAACCTGGTCGTTCACAGCGACACCGTTTGGTGACACTGAGGGAAACTGTAAAACACCAATCATGTTCATCGATAACAGTAACACTGAGTGACGTGTGCATCAGTGAAGGTGCATTCAAGCAGCCTGCTTTTTACACGTGTAGACGTGCGCGTGATCGGCTGTGTATTAGGTTCAATCCTCATTAATGCAGTTTCATTTTAAAACGGCGTTTAAAATCGACCTCGCCTGTGCACGGCACGCGGAGCATTACATTACTGAACGAGCAAAAACGTTTGGCAGCTGTTTTCACTTGCTGGTTGTCGTGTAGGCTACACCAACATGAAGCAGGAGTTCAGGGAACACGTTTTGGAGTCGGTTAAACATCGAATAAATGGCTTTTTTGCAACTTTTCTTGGATCTGATGACGGTGTCTGGTCATTACAAACTGTGTATGTGTGTGTGTGTGTGTGTTGGGCAGGTGGGGGTTTCCATATTTCATAAAGCCGGTTGGGGACATGACCCCGGTCCCCCGTGGCGATTACGCGCTTGCACAAACGCGCCCACAGTGTAAGAACCGTGCGTGTCCTGAATTGCTGCGGGCTGCTTTCTAAACATCACCGCATCGGTTGACGTGAAATGACACGTCCCCTCTGAAATGCAAGCCAAAATGTAAAAAAAAAAAAAAAACCACAACAAAAAATGGACCCGATAACTTTAACAGCGGGGTAGGAAGAGGGGAAAAAAGCCGCCTGGCAGCAGTCGATATTAAAAACATGCAGAGGGAGACAAGCTCGGGGCCTTCCAGAGTCAGGAAAAAGACTTCGGAGAGCTGCAGACAGGAGATGGGTATGGCATTTCTATTTCCCCCCAGCCCATTGATTTGTATATGAAAACATAGCGCTTTTATTCTCCCCCCTTCTGGGTTCTGCTTCTGAGTGATCAGCTGATGAAGAGACTAGCAGCTCGCCGCTATGCTGGCTTGCTAATTCTCTCCCCCACAGCTGCAGCCGATCCCGATAGCCAGCCTGCACATTGCGGTCAGGTAAATATCCTCCTCCATGTCTTTCTTCTCAGGCTCAGGATTCTGCCAGGCTACATCGCATGGGAAGAGAGGAAGAGATGGATAAAACGAGTGAATGTGTGAGTGTGTGTGTGTGTGTGCGAGTGAGTGCGCGCGCGCCAGGGAAAGAGAGGCGAGTGTCTCTGTGAGTTTATTCGTGCCCGTCTGTGTAAGTGTGTGTGTGTGTGTGTGTGTGTGTGAGCGCGGGAGGGTGTCAGTGTGTGCATGTGATGCTCCATGCCTGTGCTATC
>JAVQJD010050191.1:0-10827 GCA_036023655.1 Nannoperca australis
CCTGATTGGTTGGGGTCGAGCAGGTTGTTCTGTTTGAGGAAAGTAGACAGTTGATTAAATACAGCACGTTCAAGTGTTTTGGACAGAAATGGTAACAGAGATACTGGTCTGTAGTTCTGAAGGAGGGATGGGTTGAGAAAGGGTTTTTTGAGTAATGGTGTGACACTTTAATTTTACTGTAGTGAGAATAATCAAGAATTCAAAGAATTTTTTTTCTAATTTTTTATTCCTCTTTCCCATGATGCACTGGACTCTGAATGCAGACCAGGCTGTCAGTCTTGATCTATTCTAATCTTGTCTTGCAGAGTACGGGCGTTTTGAGGCCAAAATACATGACCTGCGGGAACAAATGATGAACCACAGCATGAGCTCTGGGTCTGGATCCCTGCGAACCAATCAAAAGAGATCACTCTATGTGAGGTCGGTCTTTTTTCAATTTTACCCTAGTTTTAAATGTTCAAGTTAAGCTCAGAGAACTCAGAAAATTAAAAAGCCATCCATTCTACGCCCATGTCTTTTAAAAGAGTTGTGATGTGTACTTTTCATACAAATGACTGGGAAAAATAATGCATCTCATGATGATTCTTTATCCCTCATCCCACCAACATTTCTCAAAACATTACGAGTTATGTAATTAATGTCATCTGGAATAAAGTTAAAGTTACAATTTGTATTACTGACTTTGAACATCCTCTTTCCTTTGTAAGAGCAATATTTAGGGTTTTCAACAGAGCACATGAGGAAATCTGTGTCTGCTGCATCTGTGTCAGTTAAAATTATTATTATACCGAACTAACTGAATTAAAAAAGACCTCACATGGAGGAATGACAGAAAAAAAGGGAATCCAGTGCCTTTGCAATACTAATCTTAATATCTTCTATTGAATAGGACACTGTTTGACTATGAGAAGTCAAAGGACAGTGGCCTCCCCAGCCAGGGCCTCAGCTTCAGGTACGGGGAGATCCTCCACGTCATCAACGCCTCAGATGATGAGTGGTGGCAGGCCCGTCGTGTCACCCCACATGGGGACAGTGAGGAAATGGGTGTTATCCCCAGCAAAAGACGGTGAGCAGTGGATAAATATAGGTCTCTGCTTAAGAAAATTCTAGAAGCCTATCGATGATTTGTGGAAATAATATAGATTGTCCCAAAAGAGGAACAATCGTTGATGCATGCATATCAACACCTCAGTAGGCTATCTTGACTCAAAATGACCCTAATCAATAAGCAGTCTAATTACACACACCTGTGTTAGGTAAAACCATTACATACATGCAAGCACATATTAAACAACTCAACATATTGATATCCCTCTAAATAATTGCAATAATGACCAATGTCCTTATCCAGAGTTGCAAGAACAGTCTGTAATTCAGCATAATGTGAGCATGAACAATTTCATTTCATCTCTGTGGTTACTGACTGACTTGGCTCTTTGCTTTGCAGGGTGGAAAGGAAAGAGCGTGCGCGTCTAAAGACTGTGAAATTCAATGCCAAACCAGGGTCATTTGATTCAAAAGGGGTAAGTGCTGTCTTTATGACAGCTGCAAAATGGCACTTGATATGACCACATTTATTCTTGAAAGCTTTACAGTGACTGTGTTGGTTCCTGTGAAACCAAATGTAATCCTTTCCATTGTCAGCTGTTGGTTCTTTAGCTCTGCTGTTCTAACTGTAGTTTGATGTCCATTCATAACTTATTTAGTTTAGAGTTGAAAGTTAGATAACCTTCATTGATTCAATAGAACATATCAGCCAGTGTCAACACGTGTATATTTCTTCATTTACACATTCATCAAATACATCACAACATCCCCAAATGTTTAAAAGTAATGACAAAAAAAGCCAATGTCCTCTTTCGAGATTGGTTGTTGTTGGGTCATTGATTTTTACCTTCCGTTTGTCAAACCTTTGCTTCAGTTTGGGCTGTTTCTACACTAAAGCATGACTTGAAATTATGACATAAACAGTATAGTCATTATTTGAAGTCTCATCCTCTTGATGTTCACCATTTCTTTCTATCCCTGCATGTCTTTTTTGTGTGCTTATGACAATCTTTTCTATGACTAAACCTCATTTATATTACTTCTCTCAAAGCATGATCACCTTGCTTTTACGTTAAATGCCTTTGATGCAACGGTGGCACATCAAGAAGTACTGGGAGCTACAGTATTATTTCCCCAGATTGATCACATTATGAAGTTTGTGTCGTTTTTACACTCCTTTTGTAAATGATAAGGCTCCATGCTGACTTCACAAGCTTTTTTAAATGTAATATATTTATGTTTTACTGACTCTGGCAATAAAATAAACAGCTGAAAGAAATAAGTTTCAGTAATTATATAACGTTGCATTTATTTGTATTCCAAAAATCATGTTTGCTGAATGAACAGGCATAATGAAAGCAACTCTGTTGAACAAAACTTTTTAACTTACTGGTTTCAAATTGGTTAAAAAGAAATAGAATATGGTTTCCTTTGGCAACAGTATCAGTATTTACTATAATATGTGAATTGTTTTAGAAGCTACCTCGATTAAATACCACAAGGCCTATATTTTACCATTTGATATCACAAGAATATATAAAGTACCCTGCCCTTATTTAAACCAATCTTTGCTAGTGGACAGAAGTGGAACTGTTCAATTAAACAATTCATTATCAACATAGAATCTATTCCAATATTTTATATCAACAGTCCAAAACCCAGAAAAAAGCTGCAAAATCTCACATTTTAGTAGCTGGAACCGGCATGATAAAGTGGTCTAACTGGAAATAAAACACAGCATCATTGTAACCAGCGTCTTTAATAACTGTGACCTACTTTTATTTATTTTAGTGGAGTGAAAACAAAATCACATCAAAATTATTTCTTGATGTCCCATTTTTTGCAAGCAGTTCTTTTGTCTGCATGAACGTGACAGATATACCTGTTTGCCCCATGCTTTCTCTCCCTTCACAGTCATTCAGTGACAAACGTAAAAAGAATTTCATCTTTACACGAAAGTTCCCATTCTACAAGAACAAAGAGGGTGAGCAGGATGGCAGTGATTCAGACCGTAAGTAAGCTCACAGATACATGTTCCCCACATGCAGGGCTGACAGGGGATTCACAGGTGTGTTTCAGGGGCAGAGGCTTTGTGGAGGCCTTTCATGTTTTCTCTCATAATAATTTCCTGTCGTCTTTGTTTTCTTTCTCTTTCTGTTGGATCACAGTCAGAGACATTCTGGCTCAGACTCTGATCTGCCATCAGGAGAGAAGCCAAGTCAATGCTGTTTATTTTCATGTGATGTCCCCATATGGTGAAATTATACAATCCAGTTTCCCTTCAGTACTAAGCCTGGAGAGAAAAAATATATATATTGAAGCCACGTTGTGTGCACATCTTAGTTCAAGCATACCCACAATATACCGTTAGCTATCATCTTAATTAAAGAAAGAGCTATGAGCTAGCTAGCTGTTTACACATTTTCTTTCTTTTTACTAAAACATTCAGTACCTGTTGTTTTTGGCTTTGTACTCTTACATTCTAAATTAATCATGTTCATGAATTAACCGTGGGCCATTATTCTAATATTTGCGTCCTAATAATCTCAACCAGCCTACGTTGAGTATGCATTGTATTTGCCCCCCCTGCTGGCTGCTCAGTGTCTGGACAGAGACAGATCTGTGCACCCACAGCTTCCTCTTTTCACTGCCTCAAACACTGCTTATGTTGCGGCTGTCCTCCTTCCTCTCTTTCTTCTGTTCTGGCTCTGTTTGGACGGCCAATAGGACATCCTGGGGATAAATGATGATGGGTATGGGACAAAGACATTCAGTAAGTTGGTCCAGGAATGTTTCCTCATCTCTGTTTACCACCCACAACAACCATGTCACGTTTCCTGTCTAAACGTCTTTCTCCTGCCTGCACTGTTGCATGCTGCATTTGTTGGATTTGTCTTGCTTCTCAGTTTGCAGTGTGTTGACCTCTGTCACAAGGGGTGAAGCAGATTCACTAAACTGCTTAAAGGTGCGACTTGACAAGTCAAACTAGTTACTATGGATCACAAGGGGTGTTAAAAATAGTTGGATTTATTAGTCATGAGAAATATAAGTCATGGCAAGAACTTCTTACAGATTTACCTTTTTATACACTTCTTGACTATACACTTATATACTTCACTTCGTGAGAGCTCAGGCCACATGGTTCCAAACATTTTGCTCTGTTTGGGTGAAGCAGCATAGGCAATAAAGGGCACTAGCAGGATTTTCACACTCTGGTGAGTAAACCACCAGAGTACTTTTTGTTACTGAGGCCTCCCAAACGTATTTGTTTTATTTTTTAAATTGCACCCCTTATTGATGCCTTTCATCAGATGTTGATGCATGCTTGCATGACACGCACATAAACAATTAAAATGTTTCTGACTTTAATCTTTAGCATGTCAGTTTGAAGTAGAATTTTGGAGGATAATCACAATTACATCTCTTTGCTTTGTAAGTTATATTGTAATGTGTTGTTTACCTGTTTACCTGAGCCAACACTTTTGTTAGCATCATCAGGATTTAGTTGTGCTGGTGAAATAACTTATGGTTTCTTTTATTATTTCACTGTTGTGTTTTCTGCATCTATCACTTGATGCAGAGAGAGAGTGTTTTTCAAATAACCTAATGTCAGCATTTCACTTAACAACATAAGCTGAGATAGAACATTCCACTTGTCCAACAATAACATGATTTACTAAATCTATGTACAGTGAAGTTACAAAAACATCAGGTAAGTGTTAAAGAACCCCAAAGCTGAACCTGACTTTTTGCCAGGTATCTTTAAATCCCATATCAAGAATATGCCATATTGTATCAAGTCTGAGGTCCTGAATTCAGTCAATTGGGAAGCTAGAGAAGTGAGAGATGTTAAAGTCAAAATATCAATACATATTAAAAAGTGAAGGAAATGTTTATTCATTGTTTGGTTAAATTTGAAATTTGACAATTGATGTTGTAAATGCATTTAGCATGAACAGTATACATACATTTTGATGTCATCAGGGCCAGAGTAGTCAACTTGTAGAAGTTAAGTTAGTAAGATAGAGCAAAAATAAAAGACAGGTTCTGTGACATATACATGCATGTTGTTTATGTCAGTGATGAATATTTGTTCAAATAACGTAATAATATTTTTCAATATTTGTACCCCACCAGGGAGCCAAGAGGACATGATTCTCTCATATGAACCTGTGATGCGGCAAGAAAGTGAGTTGTTATTTCCAAGGACATGTCATCAAAGCCAGCCCTCAATATTTGAATCAAAGTGTATTACTGAGCATTGCTCTTATTCACATCGCTCACAAGTACTGTACCTTTGGATATTATAAACACATCAGTGTAACTGAGGAAATTTAACAGAGCTCAAGCTGTGTCTTAGACTTTTTGCGGCCTGTGATCCCACGCCGCAAGTCAAGATAGGACACCGACTTGCAGCAATGTGCATTTTAGTTTGGTGGTGTGGCTCTGTACAAGATTTATGCTAATACAGGTCCTCCTGGAGAGGTCGAGAGGGTTATATTGGTGAAAGCCAGCAGCAGAGACACATAGCTCAGCATCAAATGTTAATATGGAGAGCTTATTCTGAGAGAGAGGTCAAGGGCATACATGACTGGAGGGTGTATAGAACATCTGACATTACTGTGAGGCTCCATGTAGTTGAAAAAATGCAACAATATAAAGAGTACATCTAAATCAACAAAAGTAACTTAACTATCCTAAATTATCAGATATAAAAGTAATATTTAAATTAGATGTTGGTATGTTTTAGCTGTGCCACATTGTTTTGTGTTTCTCTTTTAATCATTTAAAAAAAACAATGATCTCACTCACAATAACTGTTGCAAGCTATCAAAGATCACACTGTTACCCAAAGAAGAGTTCATATGAATAATTGTCACCTACATATTTCAATAGCTTTGTATTGACAGTTTCTAAAGGACAGAAGTAAAACATAATAATAATAACAATATGTTGTAATTTATATTAACTGAATATCACCAATCAAGCCAATGATTTCATTAGATTGTTTAATACTTCACAATGGGAACTGTACAGATTGAAGCAAATTAGTTCGTATTAGTGGTGTACGATACTACAAAATTTGATATCGATCCGATACTAAGTAAATACAGGGCCAGTATTGCCGATATCGATATAAAACTTATAAAACCATGATTTATGAGGTGAATGTATCATCAGTATTCTAAATCTGGAAAATCTTTTATGACCACTAAATGATTTTTGTGATTTCCACTGTTAACTAGTTAATCATGTGCATGTTAAAACCCAGGACAGATTTTAACCCAAGTTTTTAGACAAATTTTTTTTTTATTACTGTAATGTAATGTAACTGTGAACATTGCATTGAACATCATGAACTTATTTTTTAAATAAACAAAAAAGTGCACAAAATTATTAAAGAAGAACAAATGTTTTAAAACTTTAAATATATTAGAGAACTATTCTGGTGCAGTCCACCAGCTTGTGAGTTCTTGGCGCTGCTGAGTCACGTGACGGCATGACAACAAAACGCAACAGAGCGAGGAGGAGGAGGAGGAGCAAAGCCCGCATGAACAATATCGAAGGAGCAACGGTTGCACTCAGACATGCCTAGGTGAAACGGTAGCAAGTACTGAACGTAAAGGAGAAAAACTGAAATTAAAGTATCGGTCCCATCACACTAGTATCGATCCGATACAGACACCAACGTTGGTATCGATATATTATCGATATTTGGATCGATCCGCACATCCCTAGTTTCTATCAGATATCACTGACATTGGTGCACTAATAATATGTAGCATACTACTGTCCATGCAACATAATATTTATATTTCTGTTAAATAATTATTTGCATATTTTGCGATGCATCTTTGTTCTCAAACAAGAACTAAAGCTTCTCTGTGCGCAACAGATGAAAAATAACTTCCATAAGATTTACTTTCATGCATACCAAACAATCAGTGTCATTTAAAGAAATGCAGTCAGTCTTTGTTTTTCCTTCCAGTTAATTATGCCAGACCCATCATTATCCTTGGACCAATGAAGGACAGAATCAATGATGATCTGATATCAGAGTTCCCAGACAAGTTTGGGTCTTGTGTGCCACGTAAGTACTTCATGGAATTTATTTGCAAATTGTTCATGGACAACAGTGAAACATATGTGAAATTACAGGTTGTATTCACACTTAGATAACAGTTGTAGCATGCTGTGATACTGACTAACGAAGAGTAGAAATTGACACGTCTGTGCTTATTGATGTGTTTGCCTGATACTTAATCATGTCATGACCATGATCACACTCTTTGTGATGTTTTAGGTTTCACTGCACACCACCATCACCCATTCAAATAATGATCTGTGTGGGTTGTCCCTGTACCAGCCATGTCAAATACTGAAATCACAAACCTCATCCAAGTTGAATCGAAGTTTATCTGTGAAATTTCAGTTTCTAATTTATGCATTTTATATCTTCCATGAACTAGTGCTGCAATTGTTTGTTTGTTTGTTTCATGTGTTCTTAATTTTTTTATCAAATCCTGATGAGTAATACAACATCTCCTGCTACCTAATACATTAGGTATAATCAATAACAAATGTCACATTTAGGCTTGTTCTTTTTATGCACATAGAAATTGAATTAATAAGCCAATTAATGAAATAAGATTCTACAACAATGTAGTGGACACATTTCCCTATTCTCAGCTGATGATGACTTCAAGTTTCTGTCAGCAGATGGAGGTCATTTAAGTTTGTCTGGAGCCTTATGGATGTCAGTGGTCAACTGAAATTTGACAGACCAAACCTCTATTAAACTTGGATGAGGTTCATGATTTCAGTATTTGACATGGCTGGTACAGGGAAAACCCACACAGACAATTATTTTTAACTATACCAATATTTTCAGTCTCCTTACCACTTGCTTTCCACACATTACTTTGAAACTAGAGGCTAAAATCTCTTACACACAGTGCACGTTTTTGAATCCTTATTTATTGCCAAAATGTTTTCTCTAATATCATGAGACTGAATTGACAGGCAAGAAACATGAGCTGATGCTCATATACTGATGCTCATATACTCATGATACTGTTTTTGGTTCACTGTGAATCTAAATGTTTTGTAAGAACTTCATGTCATGCTGCCATAGTGATATAAATGGAAGGACAATTAGCAGCTTAAGTTACAGTTTTTTTTCGTGTGTGTGTGTGTGTGTGTGTGTGATCCCAGCACATACCCCATTTCGACTCAGCCTAACAAGATACCCTCACTCCTCTGTGTGTTGTGTAGAGTGTTGTTCAACAGCCAAAGCAGTTTTTATTTTGCATGTTTTGACTCACCCATCTCTTTTATTTTTAATATACCTTTTTAAACCATATGAAGCTGCTAACAATTCAGGGCAACAAGGTAAGTGAGCAGACAAACTAAGTTGATTCTTTCATCCTACATCCACTACTTTTATTCTTTTTTTACTACTGTTTGTATAGAATCAGTTTTAAATTGTAATTGTTAGAAACTTTAGTGAATGGGAAAGTGTGTCCAAACTTTTGACTGGTACTGTACATATTTGTTTGAATCAGAGAATAGTACACTTCCTACCCTTGTAGAAGCATTAATTATCAGCCATCTTCTATTCTTTAAAGATATCTAATAAAACATTTTCTAGCACATTGTATGCTAACTATGTATACAGTGGTGCTTGAAAGTTTGTGAACCTTTCAGAATTGTCTATATTTCTGCATAAATCTGACCTAAAACTATATCAGATCTAAGTCCTAAAAGTAGATAAAGAAAACCAAATCAGACTTGTATGTGAACCTTTGCTTTCAGTATCTGGTATGACCCACTTGTGCAGCAATAACTGCATCTAAACGTTTCCAGTATTTGTTGACTAGTCCTGCACATCGGCTTAGAGGAATTTAAGACCAAGATAATAATGGTCTTGAATTTCCTCCATTTGTACACAATTTGTCTGACTGTGGATTGGTGGAGTTCAAACTCTTTAGAGATGGCTTTGTAACCTTTTCCAGCCTGATGAGCATCAACAACTCTTTTTCTGAGGTCCTCCTTTGTTCGTGCCATGATACACTTCCACAAACATGTATTGTGAAAATCAGACTTTGATAGATCTCTGTTCTTTAAATAAAATGGGTCGCCCACTCACACCTAATTGTCATCCTAATGTGATTGAAAACACCTGACTCTAATTTCACCTTCAAATTATCTACTAATCCCAAGGTTCACATACTTTTGCCACTCTCAAATTTTTGGCTTATTTGTTTGATTTGGTTCTCTTTAAGTGCCCTGAGATAACTTTGTTATGATATGGCTCTATATAAATACAATTAAATTGAATTAAATTAATTTACTTTTAAGACTTATGTGAAAATTATGTAGTTTTAGATCAAAGGGGTTCACAAACGTTCATGCACCACAGTAATTAGGAATCCCTTTTTAACAATTTCCCTTCTGGGATTAATAAAGTATTTCTGATTCTGATTCTTTTAAGCTAAAGCTCTAAGTTTTTCTTCTGGTTTTTGCAGGACCTGAGTGGAGAATTCACCCCACTTGCATTCCATATACACAATATGTTTGCCACTAGATCAGGATTGATACAAGTCTTTTTTTTTTTTACAGCACCATGCAGCCAAACTGCTGTCCAAAATAAATAAATGTAATACATTCTTATTGTGATGAAAGTAGTAGGTTTTATTAGAACATACTGTATGTTGTTCATTTTAAGAAACAGTGGCACTAACAACATTAGGGGTGTGTGAAAAGGGGCTGCCAATTATCTCCAGAATTGTCTCATTTATTTGTGGTAATTTAAAAGGTATCCTAACTAATTTGACAATAATGTACAGTGTTAATATTAGCAAATAGGGAGATCTTCAGTGACAATTCAAAAGATAATGTAGCAAGTGTCTACTGGTGTTATGGCATATTAGTAAGTAACTTGTAACAAGCTTATCGTCTTCTTTGCACCTCAGATACCACTCGGCCAAAGAGGGACTACGAGGTGGATGGGCGAGACTACCACTTTGTGATGTCGAGAGAACAGATGGAGAAGGACATCCAAGAGCACAAGTTCATTGAGGCAGGACAGTACAATGACAATCTGTATGGAACAAGTGTCCAGTCTGTGAAATATGTGGCTGAAAGGGTGAGACTCGTTTATAAAAGCTGCATATTAGCTGCACCACATGTACATGTTTAAATGTCAAAGTTCAATCCTGTACTGTACATTGTACAGCCCATGTTTATCAACCTGGCTGGTTTGTACTTTCTTTACCGAAGGAAAGAAAAGATCTAACATCTTTTTCTGGACGGAGTGTTTAAGATATAGTTTAGATTTACACAAAATTTATTTGAAGATTTAGTCTATTTCTCAGTGTTAAAAAACACTGAGAAATTAGTGTTAAGTTGTATATATCTGCCTCTGTTTCAGGGTAAGCACTGCATTCTAGATGTGTCTGGGAATGCCATCAAACGACTACAAGTAGCACAACTCTATCCCATCGCCATCTTCATAAAACCTAAATCTATTGATTCATTAATGTGAGTATTCATTCTGTTCTTTATTACAAACTACTTATATAAGTTTTCCTATAATAACACTTCAATCTTACACTAGCCTACATGTTTACTGTACATAGTTTTTTTATTTTACTGAAGGAACTTTAAGGATGCTTTACTTGTCTACTGCATGTATGTATATTGAGAGTGAGATAAATACCGGAGTCAAATTCCTAGTATGTACACATACCTGGCCAATAAAGCTGATTCTGATTCTGA
>JAVQJD010050196.1:0-12239 GCA_036023655.1 Nannoperca australis
TGTCTTGACTCTATTTTCTATTCATTTCACAACGTATGGTGGTGAATAAGTGTGACTTTTCATGGAAAACACAAAATTGTTTGGGTGACCCCAAACTTTTGAACGGTAGTGTATGTTCAATTGAATTGAATTAAAGTACTCCATTTGCTAGTGAAGATCATATGATATGATCGGAGGCTCGTTCTGGAGCTTCTGTTTCCTGGGTCAAGAATGATCTTTGTAGCTGAGTGAGGTTAACATGTTCAGAATGCTCACAGCATGAAGCTGTTATTGGACTATAAAGATTCCATCACTTTTGTGCTTTTGTCTTATCTTAACCCTATTTCAAAATACTATACAAATTGGTGTTTCTAAGCAGTACTGCGAGTGACAGTCCTGTTATGTACCAATAGAGGTCTTACTCTAGCCCTAAAAGCAGTGAAAAAAAATTAAATATCCATGATTCTTTGTACATACAAAATCATGGCCTCATGTCTCGAGGCAACATCCTTGCAACCCAATCTCTAAACACTGTAACACTTGCAGATTTCTGCTTAGCATTGACCGGAGTGAGGGTACAAACAGAACAGAAAGGTGCTGATACTTTCTCAGAGCATGACACATGCCTGCTGTGCTACTCTCACGCTGGCTCTGTTAGCAAACAGAGGGTTTTCACAGGAGGCAGTGCTCTGCACCAGAGGACAGTGCAGGCTGTGATACAATACAAACCGTCGACATACAACAGCTCCACCAGCAGCACCAAACTCTGGCAGGGTTCACCAGGAGGAGAAAGTTAGAACAATTTCTCATCAGCAACCAGGAAGCCATCAGTCACAGTGAAGTGCTCATTAGGTCCCACAAGCTACTTAGTTCCCACTAGTTTCATGACCACAGCAGCCCTTTTCTCAATATGGATTATGATTTCTGATCACATTATTCTCTATTTCAGAGAGCAGCACTTTCTAATTACTGTTCTAAGGCCATGTTCATTCTTATCACACATTCAAACTGACTACAATTAATCGGTCACTAAGACATTTAGTCAGCTTTCATTTCAGACCTACTTAATGCTGACAATCAGAATTAAGTCTTTTGTGCAGAGCTGTTAAAGTGACTTTAGCAGCAGCCTCTATTATGGGGCTGCAGGAACACTGATGTCTGATTCTCTGCTTCAATTCTCTGTCTCCACGTACCTTTCTCACTCAGTCTCTCTCATGGCTTTCTTTCTCACATTCCACTCCCGGTTCCTTTCGCTCACTATTCATATTATATATTACTCCCTCTCGTTTTGTTTTCTTCTGTCCTCTAACACCCACCCGACCATGCACACAAAGAGACACGTATGTCTGAAACCAACTCTATTGTACGACAAGAATGGCGGTATTGGACAATTCTACAAAACCCTGGATCAGTAAAACATTCAATGCCAACATTTTGAAAATGCTGTCTTTCTATGATATTTGCAAAGAGTCAGTATGTTATGGTCAAAGTTAGTAAAAGATGGCAGTTTTAGCAAATACATGGTGGTTAAGCTATGGTAGATAGTTACAGTTATGTTGAAGACGGGAAGGCCAAACATTGGGTGTTGTTTATCTCTTCTTGTGCTTAGCTGTTGAAGCAAAATCAAGTCTTACTCCATGTTTATATGTTTACCTGATACATTTGCATTAATGTACATATAATCTCCACAGCACTAATTCCATCAGTGCAACAACAGAGTAATTCCACACTCACCACTTGGCTGCTCTGAGTGTCTTTTCTCTCTGTACTACTTTGCCATTTTTTGAATGGTGTTCAAATACTGTCAGTAAGAGCCAGCACTTCCTACAGATGTTTCACATTAAAAGCCTTCCAGTGCCTCAAAGGGTACAACCCCTCCCTCCCGTCGTAGCAATAAACTAAATGACAAAGTAGAAGCGATTTTAATTAATTAGCAAATGAGCAATTCAATTTCATGTTTATACTACATAGATGGACAACTTCTTGCATACAGTCAGTCAAACCATTTAATTTTAAACTGTACTTGAATAAAACAGCAACATTGTCATTCAATTACTGGGTGATGGTCAACCTGACTAACAACCAGACTTTTGCCTGAGTAACGTCACAATACAGTTTATTTATTTGATCAGTGATTCTTTGAAGACATGTCCTTTCTGTCTTTTGTTGGATAATTGGCAGTAGCCTAATTCTTTTATTATTAAGATACCCTTTGATGTAACTTCATGTGGTGATAAAGATGGAAGAAAACATGTGACTTTGTCTCATTTATTGTTCTAATGTCACTGCTCCCAGAATGCCCCAGTAGATCATTATACACTTTTGGTATGATGGACAGATAACTTAACAGGAATAAAGTTGTCAACAGTGAATCACTGTGGAGCTGGCAGTGTGGCACACAGGTGATGTACTCACTAGCTCCTTGGCAGAGCAGCAATACCCATCAGCTGTTAAAGGCTACATTTAGGGGCTGTTTTTCTTTTTTACCTTACTGAGGGTGTATTGCATTGACCTTTGTTGTGGATGAGAGCTGTATTTCTATTCCAAAACAATTGTCCTACTTAGTTCATTATTCAGTTAATTCTTTATGTTCACATGTTTTGCATTCTTCAGTGGGAAACTAGATTAGAATTATCACAAGTAGCAGCATCAGCACTAAATGTCACACTCCTACTACTGCTTTTACAATCATAGACGTGTCACACACCGCTGCATCATCAGTGAGTCATGCTCCACAGGCAGTTTTGTTCATAACGTTATTAATTACCATGTCCTCCAATGCCCCCTGTTTCTGGTTTTGGACAAACAACTTGAAAATTTCACAAAAATATAACACAGGGACCCTGTGTGACAGCAAACAATACAGTGCCATGTTATGTAATGATCTGCTGTGTTAAATGAGAAAACTTGCTGGCGAAGGCACTTGTGTACAAACAGTCCAGCATGTTAAAAATAGCTTGGTTCCAAGAATAACTGCATGCTTTGCTTTCATAGTTACTTTTTTATTTTATTAAAACACCATTTCAACTCCTGTTTTTTCCTTCCATGACCCAGTTAAGAGTGAGGCAGCCAGTCTTAGCTCACTGTGCACTCCCACCCCAGCAACTATACATGTAACAGTTACTATTTTAAAATAGGAAGGCACCCAGCGTGTGGTGTGATGCACTCTGTAATTACATGCAAACATTGGCTAACCATGAGATGGAATGATAGGGCGGCTGCTGGTGAGGCCTGAATTCAAATCACAGGTGCACAGCAAGCAACAACTAAAAACACCTTCAAGAGGAAGCTATTCTGGGAATCTGATCTTTGACACAGCAAGTAGGATAAATGTTTGAACTGGAATATTTGTTTGTCGGCAGTAAAGGTGGGAAGGTAAGGGTGGAGAGGTCATGGTGGTGGATGGGCGTGTAGTATGTATGCTAGTCTGCTTTTCATGCAGGAATTTAAAGTCTGTATCCCATCATAGCTCTGCAATTAAATGTTGCCTTTTTATTAACCATATCTACTATCAATACCTAATCTTAATCATACTGTTAGCCTGACATCACCAGACCAATTCATAAATGCAAATTCGTCTGGAACCTTTGAGATTATTTTCAATTTCCAAGGGGTCAAGGGTCAAGGGTTATCAACAGGTGCAATGTAAAATGCCTCTGGACGCAACTGGATAGACCTATAACCAATCAGAGCAAGGGAACGTGTGACGTGGCACTGGGGCGAATCCTGCATGTTGGAAGTAAGACAAACATCTTTTTTTAATCAACAAAAGCTTTAAGTGCAGTTGTTTGTTGTATCGCAGCACAAACACATTGATATAGGGTCTATTTGGCAAAAGCCCAGATTACGTCCAGTCTTTTATGTTTTCAATATTGTTGCTTTGTACTATATCTATAGGCTGGTTAGGGAAACCCGAAAGTTATGGGATGCTAACTCTGGTCACCTGCATGAAAGTCAGACGTGCAATTTGCTTTTCCTCCACCCCCGACTGCAACACCCTTACCTTCCACCTTGCTACATAGAGGGCACACAACTTCCTGCATTGACACCAACTGTTAGCAATGGACTTAAACTGTGTGGAAATCGTCCAGCTATGATGTAACTCCTGGGGATGTTTGGCTGTGTTGTCTCCTGTCCAAGTCAGGGCAACAATTTTTGACCCTTTGATTGACTAAATAAAATCACATAGCCTAGCATCAAAGATTTGTAAATTTGCATACTGAACACTTCGCATAGAACTAGATGACATGATGTATGCAACAGTAGCTTAGCAATGCATCCCAGTATAATGATACAAGGACAGAAAGACCTCTCAACAGGTACATTCATCTCTTCAGACACACTGTAATTGCATTTTTCACTGGGATTCATGTGAAAATTATGTATGCAAGGCAGCATATTTCACAATGAGCAGTGTCACAAACAGACAGACTGTTTACCCGTTCAGTTTAGAGGAGACCTGCAGGACTTCAGAGTCCACTTTGTCAACGCAGTTCACTGAGAGCTCCTTCTATTAGCATTTGACCTTCCCTATGAGTAGGTGGTTCATGCGTGGTGCAGCTCACCATTTAAGTCACATTCACATTCGCTGCACTGAATGAAATAAATAGTTGAGAACTGCAGTCACACGGAACACTATCTGGGATCCTGCTCTCCAATAATAAACTCCAGGCTATTTTAAGCCTGAGATATGTAGTGACTCTTTTTGCGTGCAGACAAACACTGTATCAGCTGACGTTAATTAGACAACAACATCCGCTCATTAATTTGTTTGAAGCTTGTACTCTAAAAACAACAGAGCAACTTTGATGTAATGCAAGGCCTCTGTGGGAAATGGCATGAGTGAAAGAATGTTTTGATCGAACCATGAAAAACAAAGAGATAATATGAGAGTAAATGATGCAGATGATAATAAATACATTAAGCTAGCTGTGTGATATCAGTGCAGGGGGACGGCTGTGACACACCAATGAACAAAACTCCCATGGGTGTCTCTCTCCTGCCTCATTTCGATCTGCATCAGCCGCAGGGGCCCAGCATCCGCCAGGCAGTGTCAGGCTCTCCACTAATTGGGAGAAAAACACACGGGCAAAGAAGAACAGACCTCATTGTGTCTTTGATCCATAAAACATCTTGAGTTCAATTCCTGTCTCTCCTTTCATTAACTTAATCAACATGCCAGGAAATTAATGCAACATTCAACGGGAAAATGCAAAGAGGAAACAAAAACAAGGGAATGGTTTCCTGGCGTGAATGTGCATGCGAGTGCTGGTTGGGGAAAAAGCTCTTTGACATTGCAGGGATCTTTTTTCCCCTTTACTCCTCACAAACACATGCTGTGGCAGCAGCAGCCTAAAGGTCAGAGCTCAGGGCTAATAATGAAAGGTGCCAGTGTGTGTGTGTGTGTGTGTGTGTGTGTGTGAGAGAACAGCGAACGACGCTCTCCCCTTCCCATCCAACAATCATCAACACCTCCAACAGTGCACTTAACCTCCAGCGGCTTTCAAGGAGGTTGTGGTGAGACTGGGCAGATGTCACTGTATCGGTCTGTATCAGTTACAAGCACTGTACGCCTGTAGAACAGCAGCCCCCCGTCAGTATATACATGCAGGATTACACGCTGTTGTCAGTTACATTTGAAAAAAATGATTCAATATTAATTTATCCACCTAAATACGATGCCTGTTAAATCTTGCTGTTCTTGTTCTAGCAGTAGTAGTAGAGGTAGTGAGAAAGAGTAGTAGTAAAGGTACTGATGGTGAATGCAGTAGTAGGTGTAACTGTAGTATAAATACCATTAGTATTAGCAGTATCAGTGTTAAAGGGTTGCATCAGTAGAATGAAAAGGTGAAAATATAATACCTAATAATTTTGTGTTTTACTTTGTCTTGATATTGAAATTGTGTTCCTTAATTTGTCCTACAATGAGCTCTGTGTTAATCAGAATCAGAATCAGAAATACTTTATTAATCCCAGAAGGGAAATTGTTTTAAATTGTTAAGATACACCATTTACACTGACTGGTAGACCTCTATGGGTGAGACCCTTTGAATTTCCCAAGGGGAAAGACCTTGGTCTACTGAGCTGTCATGAGCGGAGCCTTGCCCAGTGAGGAATCACACCGCATCTTACACAAGGACTCAGTTTGTTCCAAAATCACAGGTGGCAAGACTTTTATATTACCCCTCAGCACACAAAGTAAGTCCTTAAACCCACACTGCTGTACCATGTCAGAATGTAGACTGCTGTTTAACTCACTGAACATTGGATCGCTGTTGTCCTTCACTGGAAGAAATTGACTGCATGAATGTCATCAAGGCAAATGTCAGCATACTGTCATCCAGTGTTTGAATTAATTACACCCTGACTTTCGGGGAGCCCAATTTCTCGGGGTTCGCAGCCTACATGCTAAAATAAACTATCAATACATTTAAGTTCATACAGAGAATATTTAGCCTGGGACAAAAGAAACAAAACAATGATTCACGGTTGTATAAAAATCACGGCACAATAAAAATGGACAGTAGACAGCCAATTGTTGGCTTTATTTTGTTAAACAGACCATCCCATGACAATTATGAACATGCCTACAGCCTTAAATGTTGGTCTTATTAAATGCTAGTGGCATTAAAAATTTGGATATTTTAAAGCTCCCCCTAAATTTCTCAAATGAGGTTTTCTGGGGAGCCAAACTCCTTGTAGCTCCCTTGTATTTCAAACTCTGTCATCAGTGAAACCAAACATCTGTCTATAATTTACCTGATTACTCAATGCATTCCTACACCAATTCCCTCTAACTTACACATTCTGGTTTTAAAAATGTACTTACATGGCTGTAAAGCAGGCTGAGTAACCACAAGAATGGCAAGTTATTTTTAGAGAATTCACAAGGCTCTGTTTCTATTCCAATTCACAGATGGAGAACAACAAAGCACATTTGTTGGAATGGGTCTCATACCACCAGATAAAAATGGAAAACATTAAAAGTCCAGACTGCTCTAAATAGCAGTGGAGTGGAAAGACTCTCTAAGTAATGCAACTGACCCGAGCAGTGTGTGCATGTTTCATTAGCTGAGCAGTTCCAGTCCGATACTATCACTAACAAGATACCAGATTCCTGATATTCTGCATTTCCTCTTCCACAGAGGTCAGAGGTCGGGATCAGCTGCCGGGTTAGGAGATGGTAGGAATTCAGTATGTTGATCAGGGCGTCACTGTGCCGACACAGGGGAACTCCTCCAATAACAAGGCCATCTCCCTACTCGCTGTGCCACCTAATGCCCCAGCTGACTTTCTGCAACATTGTTATGCTCCTGTCATCAGCCAACAGCTGTTAAAAAGGTACAGAACAAACAATTAAGGCCTTGGCAGGAGATATGGGCATGCTCTGCTGCATGCAAAGGAACTTAAAGGATTTAAGGACTGATTGAAAATGTTTTATAGATAAATGTAGCTGAAAGTATGCTGAAGCAGCAGCATTTCATAGTAGAGCAGGCTGAAGAGGATTCTGCATAGAATTACATTGTAAAACTGTTTTTTAAAAGCCTAATATATTAATTAATAGCTGAATATAAGCTGAAATGTGCTTAAAAAGCTAAACATTTTGATAGCAGAAAGGTTTCTATAGCTGAAGATATACAGAAGTTGTCAGTGCTGAAAGTTGAAGATTTGAAGATGCCTCCAATGCATTCCTAAAGCAAAAAACTCAAATTAAAAGCAGTTAAAAAGTAGTTGAAATGTTCAATAGTTAAAAGGTTCTGTTGCTTAAAACATGCAGAAGTGGTACTATTGAAATAGTACCAGCAAAATAGGCTGTTGAGGGAGTTGTTGTAGTAAAGACTCCCCACAAATAAGTTAGTGTGTGTGTGTGTGTGTGTGTGTGTGTGTGTGTGTGTGGTAACGTCCGCATGTTGGTGTGCAATGTTTGTTTGGGTGTCTGTGTGTGTTTATTTGTGTTACTGTATGTATTTGTTAGTCTGTAATGTGTGTGTGTGTGTGTTTGTTTTGACAGAAATGGGCTTGAGTTTATAAACATATCAACAGGTCAGAGATCAATCCACCAATCAGAACAGAGGAACACAGACAGAGTTTATGCAGCTCATCAACATCAGCTGTGTGTCTGCTGGGGCCTAAAAGTGCTGAGTCATTGTTGAGACAGAGAGAGAAACTTGAGAAAGTTTCGACCAGAAAAGTCATCAGTGTAAAAAATTCATAGGTGACATCGGCGACACGACCTCACCGTCAGTACCAGGAGATATTTCTGAACATGCAGATGTATAATTTGCGTGGATAAAGTTAAGAAATCACAGATAAATCACAGTTTCAAAAGTCCTCAAAGAAAAACGGGCGGAAGAAGAATAATAACATTAAAGAACTGGATAACAATGAGAGGTGCATGGAGATCAGGAACATCATCAATGCCATTCTACAACATGTACAACGCTGTAATGTACTAATAGGTAGCCCTTTGGAGACCTCGACCTGTGGCCCCTCTGATTTTCACCCAAGAATATGCATCTGTCCACTATGGAAGTTAATTCCTGCCAGAAATAACAATAAAATAAGTTATTTTGATGATGAAAGTCATAATAAGTATCTTAAAAATCTGAAATATTCATGATCATTTTGACCTCATATTTCATAATTGCAACTTGGCATCTTAAAAGCTTGACTTATTATCTAAGATTCTATAAGTCATGAGTATTTTTTTTATTTTTTTATCATCACTGCTGCATCTATCATGTTTTTCCCCTTCCTGGCATTAATGGGCTTCCATACAATGCACGTGTATGCTTGAGTGAGAATGAACCTTATTCTCCTGCCTTCTAATCTGTTACATAAGCTCCTCCATTACAAAGCCGTAGAAGCACACAGCAACAATGCATCGCCTTTGCTACTCCAGCATGACACCTTGTTTTCATATGAGTTGGAGGAAAAGCCCTTACTCCACCAAGTGGGACTGAAGATAAAGCTATAATTTATTTCAGCAGTACTCTGACAACTACAGCGCATGCAACCATCTTAGAACAAAAGGCATGTCAAGTCAAATTTATTTATGAAGCCTTTTAAACAAAACAAATCCGTCATAAGGGGCTTTACAGAGTAATGAATGACATGACGGGGGACGAACAAACAAATCACAAGATACAGAGCTTAAATCCATTTGCATCATCATGCAAGTGAGAACGTGCACCGCCATGTGTGTCCGAGACTTCCAATCCCCCTTCGAGGAGCAATTAAGATTTCTCTGCTGCAGAACGTGTCACAGAGCAGGTGGGACGCTTCACGTACTTTGCTGCATTTTTATAGTGTATTCCTTCTGTGATCCTTCTATCTTACCTCCCCACATCATTTGTTATGTTGCTTAAATTTGTTATTGTTGAGTTTTATGTCTTTTTGCTCTATTTTATTTATTGTTTGGGGTGGTACTATTGTTCTAATTGTTTTCATGATTAACACTTTCATGATTCTGTTGTTTAACCTTGTATTGGAAAGGTGCTATATAAATAAAGTTTATAATAATTATTATTAATAATAATTTTATGCACCAAGTAGTGTGTATTTTCTTTTTTCTTTTTGTATGCATGTCGTTCCCAATTTTGAGAAGAGACTTAAAGATTGAAAATATTAAAGTTAATTTGGGGTGTAACAATAATCTATGGTACCGGATGTGCAATTGGATGTGTGACTTGGCACAGTTTGATGGGCCTTATGAATGCCTTATGGCAAATAACTATGTTTAAAGAATGGTTAAGGTTGGGCAACACTATTGTGTCATGGCCATGTAAAAACAAGCACAAGCTGCAGCCATCCAGAAATTAAACACTGCCCCAGCAGTTGCTCTCACCATCAATGGATGGACCTCTAGGGCTACTGAGAACTACTGAACTAAATGTAAAAAGCTTAAACTGCCCTGTTGGCTTAATTTGAGTTAATTATAAATATACTACACTTGTCTGACTGGAAAATTGTATGACTAATGAACCACCATTAAATGTACATTTTCAATGACAGAAATGAGAGTCATAGAGAGTAATGCGAGTGAATCAGCTTGCTAATTACCGGATCAGATCAACCAACCACAGCCTCGGCTGAATTTGTTTCACCGGGCTAAAACTCTGGCTACATCATGTTAGCCTGTATTATTTACAGTAAGCAACATACAAACGCGGCCATCATGACAGAGAACTGAGAGAATCCAACACAACAAGGAATTCATTTTATATTTTTCCAGACTGAGGTGGTTTTGCACTTAGCTCCAAATCCTTAGTAGTACTGAGTAGTAGATACAACTCGTTGTTCTGCTGTGCAGTACAAAATCCATGCAGTGTGATGGGTTGTTGACATGCGTCTCCACGGATTGTGCCCGGGGTGCACCTATGTGGCCCGTACGGCGGGGTTCAGGTGGTCCGACCAGTTGTTTGTCTGCTACGGTGGTCAGGCTCAAGGGACCCCGCTGTCCTTCCAACGGCTTGCCAATTGGGTATATGATGCGAGGTGATCGGGCAGACCCCCCTGGGTGGGCTGCGAGCCCATTCTACGAGGAGCGTTTTGAGGCATCTCAGTGGGGGACATCTGTCTGGTGGCCTCGTGGTCATCCACATCAACTTTTGTGCAGTCTGCTCTTCGGGATGTTATCCGATTAGTCCTGCTACATATATGTGTGTTGCACATGCATGCTGGTATTTCCATTGCAGTACAATGTAATCTGATAAACAGATCTAGATTAAAACAAAACATCAGCAATGAGAAACATCACTGTGAGATTTTAGTGTCAGAGTTTAGAAATGGTTTGTGAAGGCAGGAACCAAGTATAGCTCAAGTATAACAAAGAACCAAATGAAAAAAAAATACAACTAAACCGAGAGGTTTCAGCCCCAGGCCTTCATCACTGTGTTTTACAAAATGGGGAAAAGCACAGCCTATGTATAAACTACAAAATGGCTGATCAATAATTATTGTAAATTATCCAGTGAGAGGTAGACACATAGGTGGTCAGCTTGAGAATAACAGAATAACTTCAAAATAAAATGGTCAGTTATCACAAGAAATACCAACACAAAAAACAGATAGAATTTACCACTTAAATGTTAAATATAAAAAATTGTTAATACAGGAAAAAAATAGAAGAATACTAAACTCGCCCTTAATTCCTTACAGGTGTAATGTTCTGAGATTGCGTTTTTTTAGAAAGTTAATATCACCCCCTCTGCCCCTCTTACCTGAATATCAATTCAAGAAAAACCCATCATTGAATGTTTGGCCTCCAAAAAAGCTTTATATCAGCCCTTTTAATGGAGCTTTGATTATCCTATCATCTAGTAAACTCTCCATTGTATGAATGTATACTTTGTTGCATGGACAGCTGATTATATTGATGACATTTCTTTGCTCTTTAGGTGATTAGTCTCTTTATATGTATAGTTTCACCTATGATTGGTTGGGTAACCAAGTACAAGTGTTCCTTGTAAATTTGCAAAATAACTTCCACACTTAATGTAACAAAGCTCTTTATGAAGCATAGTACAAACTATCAGCAAGCCTTATTTTCACCATGTACAAATGTCTACAGTACACTCTCAGCTGTTATTTACCACAGTGTCCCCATTGTGGCCTTTCCTTTTCCCTTCCAAATGAGAAGGATGAGAAGCTGGAGGTGAGGTTAAAAGCAGATAAGGATTGGAGGTGAAGCCACAGCCAGCGGATGATTGAGGTAGAGCTCCTGCACAGAGGATTGGAGCTATCCAGGTGGGATATCTTTGCCTTGTGAACAGCCCCGGTACAGGAGCTAACACCCCCGCCCCCCCAGCTACACAACACATTAGCCAGCACTAATAGCCAGCACAGGCACACATGGAACATCTGTAATCCACCATTTGTTATTCATCGCAGATGGCCACAGCAACACCTTAGCTACGTTACTAAATAAATCTACATATCTGTGGAGACAGCCGATCAAACCACAGGGACTCATCAATCTTGGAAACAGGAATAAAGTGGAGATTAAGGCGAGTAGCCCATTTGCTTTCTGTTAACCAAAACACTATTCGGCATGTCGGACACGTCTACCTGGGCGAAATGCAATCACAGACTTCTGTCCAATGATTAAAACAAAGATGAGACTATGTCTATGCTCTATCCACTCTCTGCTCCTGCTAATGGGATTCTCTGAGCCTCAGGACAGCTGGGGAGCTGTAATGAGTGACAGCCCTGCAGAGGAAATGTTTGGCCAGCGCTGCTCACCTTGATCCTCACAACTC
>JAVQJD010050201.1:0-50782 GCA_036023655.1 Nannoperca australis
ACGGTTTAGGATTGATTTTAAAATCCTATTGATGACGTATAAATCCTTAAATGGTATCGCCCCTTCATACCTCTCAGACCTCTTACAACTACACACACCATCTAGATCACTTCGGTCTGCTGAACAGTTACTTTTAGACGTCCCCAGGGCTAAACTGAAACAAAGGGGAGAGAGGGCCTTTTCTGTTGCAGCACCGAAACTATGGAATAAAATTGCCCCTCCAAGTGAGACTGGCCCCATCAATAGTCTCATTTAAATCGCGTTTAAAAACACACTTTTATTCTTTGGCTTTTAATTCCACGTGAATGTGTTCTGGCTGTTTCTGTTTGTTTTGTTTTTGTTTAATTGTTTTCTTTTGTGTGTACAGCACTTTGGTCAACTGCAGTTGTTTTTAAATGTGCTCTATAAATACATTTGATTTGATTTGATTTGATGAAAGTAGATGTATTGATAAATTATCTGTAATCATGTAGACTGCTTTCTGTTCTATGTTAATTCTTCTGAAATGACAAAGTCAGATATTCAGAAGAACAGTTTCTAGGCAAAACCTACCTCTCTCAGTGTTCCAGGGGTGTAGTACAGTTTCACTCCTACCCAGACAGGGATGCACAGCATGGAAGACAGGGCCAGGATCCAGCCTATGCCATTGCCCCACCATGGGTATACATATTCATTGTTGTACTTCAGAGGTGAGTACTTGATCAAGGCAAATGCAAACGTTGCCTGATAACAGAGACAGAGAAATATATTTCATTTTTCTGTATGGCTACATGTTGACTTTGCTACATACCTGATATTTGAAATACTAATACATTCTTTAATTTAATTCCGTAACATTAATCCCTATCTTATTCCCTTAAAATATAGATAAAAAATTTAAATTGACCATTTATGGTAGTTTGCAAACTGAAATGTATTTTCTTTGTTGGCCAGCAGAGGCTGCTCTTCATTCAGGAGAGTAGTGTCAAAGCATGAATATTGAAAATGAATGTGAAACCCACAGAGCATGTTGCAGGGGTGAAGAAAAGCCAGCAGTATTTGATGACAGGGCTGGGGCGGTAGCCAATCATGTCCTCTATGTTGTCATAGAAACGGTCGGCACCTAGAATCAGGGAGAAATGAGGGACACGCAGTGGAGACTTTCATAAACATCTAACAGTCAAATGTGTCAAGAATCACTCTGTTTGAAAAGCAGAAATGTAAAAAGAAATATACAACATTGATAATCTCCATGATTGCAACCAAAAGCTCTGCTTTAATACAGTGGGCTACTTTACTGATTTTAACTCATTTAATAAATGTTCTTATAATTGGTTTTATTCACTTTATAGACCAACTGATTGAAATATGATTCCCCTCACTCATCCTTGTGCCTCCCCCATTTTTATTGACTCGCTAAATATAGAGGGCTGTGTGGAGAGGGATGATCTAGCAAGAATTAAGCCTTTGTCTTTTAAATACCCCCTTCAAGCATTCCCAAATGGCGTGACTAACAGACTCACCATAAATCCAAGCAATGCAAACAGTCTCAAAAACAGCCACGAATAGCAGGCACATCCCACTGGCTGCATAGTAGTCAAAGAGCTGGAAGATGTACATGCCTCCCTGTGGAGACAGACATGGGTTTACTACTACTACTACTACTACTACTACTACTACTACTACTACTACTACTAACTACCGCAGCAAAAGAGAACCTGTACAATGTCAAATAATGACAGAAAACTAGATTGCATATCATGAAAGCTGTTTTGTAAAGTATTAACAAATATTTAGTTGAAAAGATCATATTCAGACAACACAGAGTTAAAGGACAAAATGGCTGCACCTGAAGGGATTTTAGGAGAATCAGCTATGGACTGAAGGCTGCTAACAAGAAGCTGTAGAAAGTAGGCTGTTTCACTTAAAAATGTAGTTCAGCATGAACAACAAAAGGCCTTCAACAAGCCACCATTGCAACTGAGCCACCATTTGAAGAGAGGTTTCTGAACGGTAATTCTGAGATCTAGTTTTGCATAAAAGTTACCGTCCTTTGGGCAGCATTACACGCTTATTCTGTAATTGTATTCAGCAAAAAAAACATTATGAGGTTAGTGAGGTCAACAAGACCAACCTCTGTCAGCATGATGAGCCCCAGGAGGAAGGACACCACAGCCACTGCCAGGATGAAGAGCTCCCTGCGGTTTTTACGCCGGAAGGTGGAGGGATACATATCCACCATGGCTGTCACCAGGCTCTCCACACACACAAACTGATCGAGAAAGAAACAGGAAACGTGACATATTTGTATATATGTGTGTGCGGTTATGTTTGTTTGTGCATGTGTGCACATTTTCTTGATAAATAATCCATGTGAGAAATATGTCTGAAACTGTGCATATGTTGGTCTCACTTGACTGTCCAGTCCCAGAAAGACAATCATAATGAAGAAAAAGCAGGCCCATAGAGGGGAGAAAGGCATCATGGAGACGGCACGAGGATAGGCTATGAAGGCCAAACCTGGACCTGAGTTAAGACAGATATTAAATGTCATTTTCTCATTAAATATCTCATAACAACAATATCATTAAAACCATAGAGGCAATTGCAATTCAAGTGGGAGCTTTGCATGCATCTGTTCTGACTCCTATCTTAAGTCCACGTAAATCAGTAGAAATAGAAGCTCTTTGCTAAAGAACATTTGTTTTAAACAGCACATGTTTTTTTTAATAAAGAGTAAAAGATAAACATACCAGATTCAGCCACTTCTGAGATGGGCACGTTCTGCTCGTAGGACATAAAGCCCAGGATGGAGAAGATGGCAAAACCTGCAACAAAACTCGTACCACTGTTCAGGAAACAGAGGGACAGGCAATCCCTGGAAATAGCACAGAGAGCGGCATTTAATGAGTAGGAACTGCATGTGTTAATGGGCTGTGAATGGTACCTTACATTGTCTGGACTAGAGATTTGAGTCCCTTCATAAAATGATAAAATATTTACTACTATAGTAGCATAAGTTTAAATGACAGGTACAATTTTACATTAAATACAGAATAGAGAGGGAGTGTTGTACAGTTTATCATAAAGCAAAATGTATTATCATTTGAGTCTATACTTGTAGCAGTTGTTGTTATATTTGTTGTAGCTTCCCAGGGCGGTGAGACAACCCAGGCAGATGGCATAGGAGAAGAAGATCTGAGTTCCAGCATCCATCCACACCTTAGGACAGAATAAAAACATGATCATCAAATAGAGAAAATCCATACATTCATCTGTTTTTAAAAACACAATCTAACACATGATGCATCAAATCCTATAAGCTAATATCCCCCAAACTCAGCCTCTCAACCCCAGCATTCTGACATCACCCACCCAGTAAAAACTATTACCCATGCCAGTCTGCCCAGGCATAAAGTGCAGCACGTTTCCACCCTCTCTTTGAACACTTACTCACACTTCAAAATTCTAATGAGGTTTCTCTTTATGCTTGCAATTCTGCTAAAGTGCTCCCGGGGCACTGGGGCATGTTTTAGATAGCTGGCAGCCAGCACTGAAGATCTGATTGACTGGGGAGTCCAACCAACAACACAAGCTCTGGACACAACGTTACACAAAGGCAGGTATTCCCAATGCACCAAGCTAGCTTGTCTTGGCCTGCACACACAGGGCTTGTATTCATCCCCAGAGCCCTGACAGGGATTGAAGAGGGCCCCTTTTATAGATTTCTACACTGGTTGCAGTCTAAGTGCAAGGAAAGAAGAAATTGTAAAGTCCCCATTACCACCACCATTCCCAATCCACTCCAAAAAACGCAAAGTAATGGGATGTTATTGTCACTTGGGGGCAGCAGAAACGAGGGTCACAACACTGACATAATAATCACGTTGAAGTTGATATGGCAAACTTGTTAGATAATTGTTGCCTGTTTATGCTTACATTAGACTTAACCTGAAGAATTTAAGTCCAATGATTACTCTCATTTTCAGCTCAGTTTTTTGGTCTCCACTAATTCAAAGACAAAAAATGCTTCACTATATAAAGCAGCTAGTTGCTAAGTTTGTCTTTCTGTGGCCGAACATTATGCAACACTGAGAGTCAATAAAACAGTAAAGTTGCAGGCTGGAAAAGTTAAACAACAGTCTTTCCCGGACCATATTCACGTTCAGTTGCTTAAAATTAGGCACACCTCTGCCAAAAGGGCAGAAGATTAAAAAAATTCAACCCTCAACTGCCATCCTTATACAAAAACAATAACGATTATGCCACTTCCTCCACCACATTGTCCTGATATAACCGGCAACTTTTGGGTCAGCCTCTGTATCTCTTGATCACCCTGTCACCAGAGCTACAGTCAACAACTGTTGAGCAGCAGAGCTGGCATGCGCTTTAGAGAGGCTGGGAGGGCAGATTGGGCAAGTACTAAAATGCTGGTAGATATGAGATCATAGGCTTTTCAGTTGAATCTGCATGTGTAAGAAATAATAAATATATAAGTTGGGAAGCAAGTGCATTCCCAGCCTACCTGTGGATCGGACAGCCGTCCCAGGTCGGGGTAGAGGTAGAAGTGGATTCCCCTGGAGGCTCCTGGTAGGGTGACCCCTCTGATCAGCAGGATCAGTAGCATAGCATAAGGGAAGGTGGCTGTGAAGTAAACCACCTGCAGGGAAACAGCAGCACTTCCTAATCAGATATATGTGTACAAGACTTATGGCAATCCCTCCCTTTTAGAAATTCTCTATTCTCCAATAGCGTGTTTAGGCTAAAATGTGACTGTTATATTGTGTTATATCTTGGACAGGTTCTTTTGTTATTTGTGTTGGGTGATATTCCGTTGATGAGATTTGAGGTAGGTGCCAGTCTTTGTGCATTTGGCCAGTGTGGATAACAATGATTATGCTAGCTGCCCAGTTCGTGTATTATTTATTCTTTGTGCTTCTACTTCCTGCAAAGCAGAGCAAAAAAGCATACAAGATGCCTTATATAAGACATGCTGCGGAATAGTATCGAAGATGTGATCTGACTGTTATTCCTGCTGTAAAGGGAATATCTGTCTGTCATGAATGGAGGAGAGGTTTCACCTTGCCAGTAGACTTGACTCCCTTCCAGATGCAGAAATAGCAGATGACCCACGCAATGGCCAGACAGATGACTAGGTCCGAATTCAGAGCGCCAATGTGATGAATACCTGAGGAAATTCTCAGCACTCTTCGCCTGGGGCACGCACACAAATAAGACAAACATTAGAAATGTTTTATCTGGTCTTAGAATTCATTATACGCGACATTCCGTGTGTTTATGCACACAACTTTTCCAGTATGTTGTCTATGCTCTAAGCCATGTAGAAAAACTATAAAAGATCTGAATCCAGCAGTAAAAGTTGTATCTAGTGTAACAATCACGCATGTTTAAAACAAGCTAAAACAACTGGTATGATTTAAATTACTTGTTAAATTCAAGATTTGGTGAACATTTTGGCACCGAAAGCCATTTGAGGACACGGCCACACAAAAAGGCACTTACTCCCAGAACTCAATGACAGGAGAGGTGGTGTTCTCATGGTGATTGATGGAGCTATTCCCCCTCTGAAATGCCATACAGGAATCTTGAATGAAGGAAAGACAAAAAGACATTCAGTCCTGTGAAGAAATCCAAGCTTTCTCTGAGGTTTCCAAGTTACACACAGGCAAGTGAAACAATGCCACCACTGAGAAGGAGGAGTGAAATGGTGGAGGAAAATTCACTTCCTTAAGATAAAATGAAACTAACTGATAGGAATGTAATTCGTTTTTTAAGGTATTTGGTCATAAACCAAAGTATTGGACATATTACATTTTTGACCTGATGATAGTGAAAGATGAAAACTCAGACGATCACAACTCATCCTGAGAAGGATGAATGTCTGTGCAAAATTTCACGGCAATCCATCCAATAGCTTTGAGACATTTTACAAAAACAAAGTCATTAGGATTCATCCTCTGCAGACCATGAATGTTTGTTTAGCCGTGTGGTAAAAATGTTTATTCAAACCCCCATAAAGACAAGTCAAGACGGAGACCTTGCTAAACCTGATTAATGATTACACACAGACTTTATATGTCTAGCAGAAGCCCATCTTTTGCTTTTGACATAGTAGTGTCCAGCGTCTCACCTGTGTTCCAGGTGTTGTTGCAGGAGGCCCAGGGCAGATCCCAGGTGAAGGAGTTAGACAGGTAGAAGATGGCCCAGGCTAACACAACGATGTAGTAGATGTTGAGCAGAGCAACAATCACCTGGGTAGCATAACCCACTCCTGGAACCAAAAAAATTTTTTTTCTTTATGTTTTTGACTGAACAAAATGTTGCCATCATTATTACCTTTTGGGGGAAAACAATTCAACCATACAGCTTGTTTTGAAGAATAGGGGTTGGGGTGGGAGTCGGGACCAAAGACAAACTCTGCACAACAGGTTTGATCGCTGAAGTGTGATGTCTGTATTTTTGATTTTGTTCCACAGAAATATGCTTTAATATGCTGTTCCTACACATCTTGTATTGAGGAACTTGCAGGCGATTTCGCCTCCCACTTTGCCCCAAAAACAGCTTGGGTAGCATTGAGTGAGCACACCTGGAGTCGCTGTGAGTCTGCTGTTGTTTGGTTGCAGTGCTATATTCAACAGCAGTCTGAGAACACTACCAATTTGATTGAATTTGCAATATACTCGTAGAATCACTTGTAAGCAATTACTGTAGTTGATGTCAAGTGACTCATTTTGAATCCATGACAAGAGCTCCCTGATGATTCCATTCACTATAGACAAAGAGGCATAATTGAACCTTGAGAAATCTTTGCAGTCTTTGATTGAACCCATCCTGCTGCTGCTGTTGCCCTTTTTTAAAAACCCTTGTTCCAAGTTCAAACACATGATTGTACACTTGACTTGACTCTTCACCGGCTGTCATCCTGTGTGGGTTATGATTTTGGCTGATTACAGACTTATTTTAAGGCAGAAAAAGGAACCAGTTAGCCAGTACTGGTTGCTAGCCAGCAATTACAACCACATGCATCACAAATCCCACAGCCACATGGCATGCATACTGGCTGTGTGACACACAAGCATGCGCACGGACACACACAAAGTCACACAAATACTGTATGTACCCAAATGCACAGTGTGTGTATGCTGAAAATGATTCATGCACATAAACACATTGTACACACATGTCTGAAATTCTTCTTACATCCCACCCAGGCATGTTTAGATGTTGTCACTGGTTTGTCCTCATTAATCTTTGTCTGTGTCCTGTGTGGCGCACAAGCAACTCATTGTTTCAGAATAACCCGCATGCTGGGATCATTAATTCACTACATTCAAAAAGATGAAGATGGATGATTCCCCGCACAAGCACTTTTACAAAGCAAAGGAAACTTCTTAATTACTTCAGAAATATTGTGAAATAAACAGATCTTGGCACTTAAACTTCTAGGCTGAAGCTTTTGATCCACTCTTGCTGCATCAAAAGTCTATTAAATTGTCTTTCTGAGAACATAAGTAGATTACCTTCAAACAATGGGCAGATTTTCCTCCAACAGGTGATGCCTCCCTCACTGGTGTACTGACCCAGAGCCGTCTCCAGGAAGAAGACCGGGATCCCACAAGCAAACAGGAAGATGAGGTATGGGATGAAGAAGGCACCTATATGTATGTGTATATTTTTAAAGGAAAAGTTCACTCAAATACCTTCAAAATGTGCTCAAGCATTGTAGAGTAGTAGTAGTAGTAGTAGTATGTATCTGCTTTCTTCCAAAAAAAGATTTTTATTTGAAACCACTTCTTTATACATTTAGAGCAGTATACTGGTATAAGCAAATGTCATGATACAAAGTCATTAAAAATATTATTGTTAGTAGCAGAAATCTGAGATCATTCATCTATATGGCAAAATAACCAAACTTCAATCAAAATCAATCTTACTACTATTTTATTGTTTACCAGTGTTATTCTTTATCAGACATTAGCTAACTCGCTGACAATATCCGTCTTCTTTCCTATTTTCAGTTGAACCATGACCTTTATTGATAAATGGATCACATATTAACCTGTGTATTATCTCCTCCTAAGATAATTCAAAACCTCTAAGGAGGTTAATTTAGCTGCAACACAATTGGTTTTTGCGAGCAAATGCAAAGATGGAATTTCCAGAATTTCTATTTTTTTTTCAGTGGAACCAAGCACCTGTCTGTGGTTGCAATCCGATGTTGTACAAGAATCACTATATGCAGAAACTGAAGCTTTTGTGTAAAACAGTGACAAGAACTAACAAAACAGAGATAAGCACTCACCTCCTCCATTCTTATAACAAAGGTAGGGGAAACGCCAGACATTCCCCAGGCCAATAATTTCTCCGGCCACTGACAGAACAAACTCCAGCTTGTTGCCCCACTGACCCCTCTCTGTCATCTTCTCTTCTGTACTGGGCACAATGTCCAGGGGCCTGCTGTGCCCATTGGAGGGTTCCACCTTGGACATGTTCTCCATGTCATCTGTATGTCCTAAGGGTCATTGGAAAGAGTGGAAAAGAAGAAAAAAAAATTACAACAAAAAAAGGGGGCAAAGGGTATAGATATAGCCTGCAGGCTGACAATGTCCAAAGGTCATAGCAGCATGCATGCAACTGGAAAATTGTCATTTTATATAACCTGAGAAACATTTCTGATTGCTTTGTTTTTCAATGACAAATGACAAAGAATTAAAGAAACATTCAAATTGTACATTTTACTTACTCACCACAAGTGCTGGGTCTGTTGAAAATCAATATAATTTCTATGACAGCTGTCTATGTTTTTAGATAGTTTACCAATGATTTGAATTAGCACAATTTGACAGGAGGATTAAGCCTAAAACTGCAACCAATAAGAGAGCAGCCAGTCTTTATGTGTAAACTCACAGTCAAATATTTTACTCCATTACTTAAATAAAAAATTGCTATTTGTTTCTTTATGCAATTTTAATGTAAAGCACTTTAGGTTTAAATGTGTAAAAATATTGCCCCAACTAGTAAAGGGATACTCAGTGTACTTAAGACCTGGAGAGAGAAGAAGGAATTTCAGGACCGTGGCTAGTTCTCAAGGAGAATTCTAGCTGTGCGTGTGATATGACTGTTAATATTTACATGAGCTACAATTTATTTTACTACATTTCCTTGGTTGGTTGAGATCAGTAATGGCTTTATATTACGTGATATAAACAGACCCTGTTTAGGGGCCAGTGCAGCTGAAAGAATATCTCTCTGTGGAGGAAACAGACAGCTCACTGACTGTGCTCACTCCTGTCAAGTTGCATTAACAGGCCTCTCACCAGCCCCTCTGTTACCCCCCTTTCCTCTTCTGTTACCCCCTTTCCTCTCTCTAAAGCACATCATGGTCGCCGCAGACCAGATTCAAACAAATTGGTCATCAGTCTGCAGGAGACATTCTCAAGCTAATTCAGTTACAAGAATACATGTGGACACCAAACCTCCTTCTCTTCCTTTATCCTTTACAAATCCACACAAACAAACACAGAACATGTTGTGTGACCCGGTCTCACTGGACCAATGAAACTGCCTGTTTTTTTGTTTTTTTTAGCTCAGTTCTGAAAACAACACAGAGGATGGAAATCCCATTTAGCCAGAAGCCTCATGTGAAGCCACTTCTAGGAATGTGCTCCTGGCATAGGGCAGAGGTGGAGCACAAGTGTGACTCTGTGTGTGCTGTGTGCATGGGGTTGGAGGTTGGACCCGTTGTAGGAGCCAAAATCTCCAGCACGGGCGCCAAATTGTGGCCTGAGGTAAAAATAGAGCCCCTTGTTTTCAGAAGGTACTTGGTGGGAATGAAGGCTTGCTACAACAAAAGCAGAGGAGCCCCTCTGCTCTGTGCAGGCAAATGAGAATCCTCACTGGTCTTGCAGCCAGATCACAGTTTACCTCACTTTTTCACAGTTTCTTTGTGAATGCTGGGAAGCTCTACACGCAAGCCAAATACCTTACTTCAAACACAGCCCTTTTAATAGGTGAGACTAAATATTAACATTATTTATAGTAGCAGTGTCAGGCTGAAATAGTTTTCATACATGCTTAACAAATGTCAGCAAAGAGGCACACTGTGAGAAAATATGCCAAGAAGGAGAATGAGCTCATCCAGGCACAGTGGAGCTTTATCCCAGCAAACAGTGCCAACTTCACCTCTGAAAAACTGTGGACTGACTGAGCAAGTGACTGACTGACAGGCTGACCTATTCAAAGATTGACTGATGGATAGAATGAATGTGTGGCTGACTTTGCGGGCATCATGTGCTCTGTTTTGTACTAACACACAAAAGAGTACTCCACCGATTTAGCATTGCTGCCTCAAGTCACAGTCACACTAATCAAATACGATGGTTGAATACTTTATTTACTATCTGAAATAACAGATTATTTAGCCACCTGTGGACAACAGGAACAAGCTGAAAAGACAAGTGACATATTATCACCTAAGCTGATTATTTTCAAATCCAGCAGAGGAACATTCATTTGGAGTAGTGTTTCTGTCCTCCAGCCAAATGTAAGTCCAACATTCACTCTATTAAAGTATATGCCCACTAGCTTCACTAGCTAGTCACTAACTTTGGCTGGGCCATTAAACCAAAACAATGAGCTGACAGGTGCTCAAACATTCTGTAGAGCTGCAGGGAGTCATTTCAAGGGACCCCTTTCACATACAGGTATTCATGTGATTGATTGTTCAAATAAAATGTTTCCTTATCCTTTTGATATTACTGACTTCTGCTTAGAATTGAATACAAATCAGACTTTTACATGTATACAACTACTTAGCCAGTGTGATTGACCCTAACTGAGAAAAGAGGCCACACTTTGATGTCAGGGTGAAAGTGAAAAACCTCCATAGGGTACATTGATACTGTAGATGAGTCAGACCTTAGTATGGTACGTAGTCTCATTCATAATGTGAATAAAAGGAGGAACAGCAGCCTGAGGATGGAATCATGTGCAGCTCAGTTACATATTCATAATGTCCTGTACCCTGAAGCTCCCACAGTCGGATTATTACAGGATAATTCCTACATGATAGGACATCAATGTCATACGTCTACCTGTACACAGTAAAGATTTACAGTTGCAGCATGTGATGTTAAGTACTAATTAAAGTACGTCTAAATGGAAGTTAGAAATTCTTAATCTGATTGGTGTAAAAAATACAAAATAAAAGCAATAGCATATGCTGTAAATCAAACATAGTCTGATGTTTGATTTGTGAACCCTTGATAAAGTTTGATAAGTTTTAATTTCCAGTCAGTAATTTAGTAAAACTGAGTTTTATGTTTTTAATGACTGAGAATGAATTGTGTCCCATACAAGCAGCTCTTGTCTTAGATCAGCAGCACATTTAGTTCCCTTTCATCTGCTGTCTGATTACAGCATTATTATCAGCATGGAATGAACTGTGCTGCATAAAAAAAGTTAAAAGCCAAGTTTTGATTCCCAAATGTCTTTGCACTTGAGCATGTTTAAATACTGCAGACAGGCAAAACCATACATGGCTTATTTGCATTGCAGAGAACTCTCTTTAAAACAACAACTTTCAGTAAGCACTGATAAATAAACATTAAACAATCTAATAAAAAGAAATGTCAAATGTCTATAAATATCTCATAAATAGCAATAATTTCACTTATTATCCCTCTCTGGCTGGAAAAACAATCTAATCACATAAGTAATCAATGGCACTTACTTTTCATTATGCTGTCCGATGACAGTTTCAAGAAGAGAATGGGGCACCAAATACAGGCCTGCTGCCGTTTCAGATTTCACTATATAACATTCATGGAGGGGCGGAGATCTGATAAATTGAAAACTTTGGTGCAGCCCACAGTGAGATTTTCCCTCTGAGTTGCCCCTCGCTAAAGCCCCCCCCCCTTCTCCATTTCCATTCAGGCACCCCCCCACACACACACTCACTCCCCACAGCACACTAGAGGTCTGTGCTGTCTCAGCGTGGTGGGCTGATTGCGTAACCTTTTGACACACACATTCTCCCAGGGCTCTTCTGTCCAGATTGCAACTTGAAAGTATGGGGGAGAGTCTGGTCAGACATGTGCGTGTGTGTATACATATGTACAATGATCTCAAATACCACTTGGGGTGGTTTGATAAAGATTTAAAGATTTAAAAAAATGCATCATTCACAAACCATGTACATTTTCCAAATAATTTGTGCATGAGATTCACAATAAGAACCTCCTAATATTTCTGTGGTCTTTTCTGACTGTTTGTAATTAAAATGTCACTCCCACTTCATGGAGCTCCAAACACATTCTTAATTCAGCCCCCCGAAAAGAGTCTTTATTCCCTCAACTAGATTCCTTCCTCACAGACCCAGTAGACCATTCAGAACATTTTCCCACCACAGGGGTCCAGGGTGGCCTGGTTCATGGCATTTGTTAGAAGGTCACAATCCAGAGGATCTTTATGGAGGTGGGGATGGGGTGGGAGTGATGTGCTTCTGCTTTTCCTGTCTCAAATCTTTCAGGGGTAGGTCTTTTTTTATTGTCAACTCCCCACCCCCCACCTCAAATCAAATTAGAATTCAAGACACAGCCACATTAGTTTTCTATAAAAATGAAGCCGTCTGCCTGACTTTAGTTTCGTGGCAGTCTTGACTGTTGACTGACTGAATCTGTAAACCAACCTGTTTAATCTGTTAAAAAGTCAAATTTCCAACTTGGAAATTGAAAATTTCATAACCTCACAAGTGCTATAGTTTAATTTATCACATTTAAGTTACACAAATCAAGTTTTACATTTCACCTCAAATTTCTGTATGCCTTTATCTTAAAAGAATAGTTTGTTAGACTTTTTGGGAAACACACTTATTATTTTTCTTGCAGAGAGCTAAATGAGAAGATTGATGTACAAACAGAATGAAGCTATACAGCCAGCATCTTAGCTTAGCACAAAGACAGGAAACAACCTGTCTCTGTCAAATGTTAACAAAATATGCCTACCAGCACCTCTAAAGCTAATTAATTAGCACATTATATCTCGTTTATATAATCTGTGTTTTTACAGGGGATTTTGTACTGATGTATCAATCTGAGAGCGGTATCAATCTTCATCAAACTACTCCTTTGAGATAAGTGAAAAGTGCAAAATTATATAAAATCACAATAACTTACATTGCAGATTGGAAAATAATACTGTGTTTGATGATAGATACAAAGCAGGTTAAAAGAAATCCTTTCAATTTATATTATTATTCAGTGGGTCACAAGTTGTGGTTCACAAGTTCTAATGTGTGTGTGTGCAACTATTCCTTTCTTCAAAATGTTGTGCAAGTAGCTCATCCACAGGCATTGTCATGGGGCACAAAATAAGACAAATGCAGACAAAACAGCAGAAGGGGGCTCCTTAATGAACTGTATTTGTTCATTGTGTCTGCAGCTTCCTGCTGTTCTATGACTGTATGGCCATAGGTCACTGCTCAGATTGTAGCCCGTTCATTCTGAAGGGTCCATCCTGTCTCTTCACATTAAACTCAAATGTGCTGGTTAAACAAACGTGTGAATGCATCTGGTTTAAGGTCTCCTGTAATGAGACAGAGCTTGTTAATGATTAATATTAGACTAGTTTGATGCAAATGATTGAGGTTGAAAGATGGAGGAAAACTGCATTAGATATTTTAATTGGACTGCATATTTAGAAAAATCTAACTTTACATTATGCAACATTTGGATGCATGGATGTATAGATGAATGAACAGATTAACACACCTCCACTCTTTACCCCCTTTTAAGGTTTCTGCGAAATCAAATGATCAGCTGTGGCATACACAAATATTTACTCAAACCCTTTTCAAGAGGGGCCCTGTCAAATAAAGGGTATCCTAACAAAAGTGTATGTTTCTTGCATGATTGTTTGTAGGAGAAATAAAAGATGGATGCTTTAAACATATCTTGACAGATATTAAGGCACTAATAACAGCATACCCACATTTGTAAAATGCTGCTGATTGCTCCTTCCTTTTACCATGTGGTGGAGAATATCTGCCTTTGACACACAGCCAAGGAGAAAACTAGCCATGATAGTTAAAGTAGGTAAAAGGTGTTTACACAAAGATTACATGGTGTGTCAGCACTGTGATAACAGATATGATCTGATCAAACTCCTATACCCTCTCTGACCAAACAAGACAGAGGGAGCATGGAGTGAACCAGGCAATTCATATCAAAGTCTGACGGAAGATTTGGCTGTTGCAGTTTCAATTATACACAATAATACCTATAATTTAACTAACTATGCACAACAAGGGTTCAGATGCAAGAATTCTTTGCATTAAATATGTTCTCATTTGTATAATCCAGAACTGTTCTTCACAGACAATAACAAGGCTGACAAACACTTCAGAAAGTTGAAATCAATGACCAGTGTTGTCATGTCTAATGTAACAATGTCTGCCTTTATGAACGTTCACTCATTTTTCAAGGGAATGTTATTGCTGTAGTCCAGTTAAAACAAATGAACAACTATAATGAAGCCATTTTTAAAGGTACAGTACATCCGTTTTTAATGAGGTGTACAATACAGAGAAGAATAAACACTACAGATCTTCAGCAGAATAAATAACACCCACCTCTCTGGTATGTCACCACAAAGGTGTCTTTCAGCAAGATGGTTAAATCCAAATTCCTCAGGGGCTGAAAGGCTTGGACAGCAGGGCAACAGAGGTTTTAAACTCAGCCGCTTCAACAAGGAAATGCCTGCAATATCCATCAATAGCATCATATTTGTGCAAACTTTGGCATATACTGTATTTTATCTGCCCTCTTCTTTCTTGACAAGGTTGAAGTTGGTTAATAAAATTGCCACAGCCGAATGTTCAAGCAAATATTTGCTCATTACATCTGTATCACATCCAGCATAATCCATCATAATAACCCACTTTTCAGAATTAATAGCTTTTCAAATATATGCCTTTCCAGTTACATAGCATTTTAATTTGTTATAACTAGAGCTATTCTTTATTTTTAAGATCCCCCACAACTTTTGGATTTGTACACTACCTGTTAGGTCCAAGGATGTTCTATATCTATATGTTCTATATATACACAGCTGGGTTTTTTGTTTTTTTTGCCTTGCCTTGGATACGGTACAGGACTTTAGCCATTTTTTTCTGTTTTTAAATGTGCTTTACACAAGAGGTGACTTGACTTATTTGAAGAGCAGGAGTAACACAGTCAATGTAAAAACATAGGTTGTCCATTTTTCCTTTACGCACTCTCAACACAAGAAGCAGCACTGCCAAAGAATAGGAAAGTGACCATGTATCTGAAAAATATTGGAAAGACAGACCAGCATGGCCATTTCAGCAAACCAGAGAAGCAATTATAATTATACATATATTATTATTACATTGTTTTATATATTTATAATTTTTTTATATTGCTCAATATAATGATATATTTTTCCACATTCAATTCAATCTCATTTTCAAACCAAACTTTATTCATAGCAGCAGTTGCATTAGTTCATTTCAAATCAGTTGTAACTAGCAGTGGTCTCTTTAAATTGTACATGAATCTCATAATTCATGAACCTCAAATGTTACAAACAATACATCTAGCTGTATGTTAACCTTAAAAGCATTCATATACTTGTCCTTTTCATTTAATGTGAGCTAGAGCCCTCTAGTGTTCAGTGTGAAAATGTACTAGCGCAAACTTTAATGGTGAAATAAAGAGGCCGGGTCAGAGTTCATGTTTTGTTCCAATTATTTATGTTAAAAGCTTAAGTCAGGAAATCTAATATTCATCATGAAATGGGTACTCTGGATGGTCACTCCACCTGTGTTGAAATAAAAAAAGAGTTATCATGATGAGCACCTTTTAGTCTTTTAGTAAACAGTTCTTGCAGTACACAAAAAAACAGCCCAACACAGTGCACTATAATACAAACTACAGCCTATAAATGTACATAATTTATTTTCTATTTTCCTGTCAAAGCTTGTACTTACATCAGCAGGTCCACCAAACGTATATTTTTGTTCAGCGCTTCAATGGCTTTCATTTCTTCCTCAGTGAGTGAAAAGTCAAATATCTGGAACAAAATGTTAAAATTGTTTTTCATTTACTGCGTACGGTATATACGTGGTGGAAAAAGCATTCTGGTAAACCAACCTGGAAGTTGTGTTTGATCCTCTCGGCACTGAAGCTCTTGGGGATCACTACGACTCCTCTCTGGACATTGAAGCGCAGAGCCACCTGGGCACTACTCTTGTTGTGCTTTTTACCAATGGACATAAGCAGCTCGTTCTCCAGCAGGGGAGGACATTTCACATTCACCCTAAAGCACAGAAGGAAATACGAATGATGCCAGGACTGAACGGGACTTTAATCAAAGTTGTTATTTTCAGCATCCCAAAGTGTTGAGTGTTAACATCTTGCACACTAATGATAGAGGGTATGTGATGTCTAACAATGCTTCAATACAACACCAGGGGTACAAAACAATACAAAATACAGGCTTTCCAAAGGTTCTGTTGAAAGCTATCCAACCACCCTTGAAAAGTGTGTCTCATAAAACATACATACCAGGATGCATCTCTGGAGGAGCCAATCGGACAGTAGCCAACAATCACAATGTCATTCTGACGACAGTACTCCAGCAGCTTGGGTTGGGTGAAATACGGATGGCATTCAACCTACAGGTAAGTAAGACGAAAATATACAATTGACCCAAAGTTGTCTGACATTACAATAGCGCCCTGAGCTCTTACTTGCCAGAATAAAATTACGTGGGAATGGAAAGAAAAATGCGATTTATAGTCTTTGACTATTTTCTGATAAGGAACTTCATCTAAACCTGTTAAGTATAAAGCGTACTACCAGTATATAAGCACCATCAATTAAAGCTTGTTGCGTTACGGAAACGTTAGCATTTACCCCAAAAAACTAAATGGATAATATGTATAACAATGGACCAACTGATGACAGATAAAGTTAAAACAGCTTCCAATCATTTCAAAAAGTAAGTTCACAGTTCACAGTTCACAGGTGTATTGTTAAGCTGTCCGTTTATTTCTTTAGTATTTGCTGAATGAAAATCAGAGAAGTTACAATAGCCCGAAAGTGTGAAAATCTTAGCAATGCCTTCTTGTTAATAGCCTATAATACTACTCTATCCTGTAATATAGTACTGTACTACATACACTACGCTATCTCTGATATCAGTGGGGGTCTAAAGAAACAAGTCGGGGTCACCTGATTGGATACAGGTTTGTGTTTGAGGCCGGGTTTATTCAGCAGCAGCTCCAGCTGTCTGCGGTTGAAGTTGGAGACTCCCAGAGACTTAACCAGCCCTGCGTCTTTGCAAGCCTCTAAAGCCTGTTGAGAAGAAAAGATTTACATCCTCTCAAAGGCTGATAGTGATTTTCTTTACAGACTTACTGAGATAGTGGAGAAAAATATAAAGCACAGTGGAGAGGAAAAGACAGATCTTTGTTCACAGCGTGGCTGTTTGTGACAGTGTCTGGTGCTGCAGCAGAGAATGTTCTGGCATCGACTGTCAAGTATGAAGGAATATCACATGCCAATTTCAAAGGGGATTATCTTGATTCATTATTTTCTCACTATTACTTTCATATTTTCTTGGAAGACATTCATGACATATGAATGTACATTACGAGCACCACAACAATGCACAGAAACAGCTCCGTTGAGTTGGAGAATGAGCAACCAACTTCATGTAGCACACCTGAATGAAATGAAATGACATTTTATTACAGTTCTTGTTAAATCTAAAGAAATCAAATACAAAATCCATACATTTCATCTCATCATCGTGAAGGCTATCAGTTTGTTAGTCATGCTTTTGTAAACATGTGAAGCAAGTATAAGAAAATAATTAATTGACACATTAATTGAGGAAACAATAGCAGGACCATGCATTGTGAACTCAATAGAACTCACCTCCCATGTTGCACAGAGGTCTGTGTGGTGGTAGAGGTATTTTCCATCTTGGTCTTTTGGATAGAACTCCTTTCCAGGCTAAAATGTAACACACACTTGTTACTTACAATACACTTTCTGTGGTGGCATGATCTGCTCGTGGCGATGCTGGAATACTGTACGAAGTGAAAGTGTGGAGGTGCAGTGAGCTTCAACTAGACAATTTTCTAGGTGTAGTCGCAACTCATACAAATATATGACTAACATATTCAAACGGTTCCAGGTGCCCAAATGTAACCAAACATACCCCCGTAACAATTCCTTAGTATTAGTCACATTTTACACATTTGTTATGCAGCTAGCATGGATAAATATAACTGTTTAATAAAAAGATCTTGGTATCTTGTGTAAAAACACTTTTATTGTATGTTCGATTGTGAACCATCAAGAAGATATCTGTGTAATTCTAGTGCTATAGTTTGAAATCAGCACCTTTTCAGTATATTCTCACTTCATATCAATGTGTTTGACTGCAGAAATCTACAAATGATTACCACTGTGCCAATATGTAGGGACAATGTTCAGACACTATAGGGCTAGCTGACAAGTGAACTGCCATATGTGTACTATATAGAAACCTTGAAGGCCATAGGAAGTTCAACGATGTATAGATCCACATAGTCTAGTTTTAAGGCTTTCAGTGTCCTCTCCAAGGCCGGTCTCACCAACTCTGGTGGATGGAAGGTATTCCAGAGCTGAGGGAGGTGACACAGAGCGGCTTAAGAAACATTCATATGAAATTAGCATAGAACAAAACGCACATTTCTGCTTTTGGAAAACTGTTTACAGTGTTTAAATGTCCTTATGCCCTTAAAAAACATATGTAATTCTTAAACTACATGACATTTGTTGATATAACAAAACATATTACCTTTCCACAGTAAAATATGTCCTCTCTTTTTACGGTTCCATCAGCAATCTTCTCCCTTATGGCTTGACCCACCTCGTGCTCATTGAAATACACCAATGCCCCATCAAAGTGCCTGTAACCTATATCTATGGCCAGCTTGACACACTCAAGTGCTGTGCCCCTGGGTGTCTATTGGAAATCCACAGAAAATGTAAACATTAATTGACCTGGTTTTGATCAAATTATGCTGCAGTTTGTACAAATAAGCATTCTTTACATTTGACAGTAACATTTAAAACATTTGTTAATGTTTACCCAATCACTGCAAGCAATAAACACCAGCACTACCACATTACAGAGAGTTCTCCTGGTAAAGCAGTCACATCCAGCTCACATACATATCTAGAAATACACACATTCTTCTTCTTACCGTTCGAGGGTCCCCAAAGGTGCCCAATCCCACCAGTGGAATATGATTCCCATCGCTGAGAGGGATAGTGGGGCTTTCTGCAGTCAGATTCATATGTGTAAAGTGGGGAACTGAACTATGGTCTGGTCGGCCAAATAAGTTAATGACTGAATGGCCGTGAACCTTGAACCCTTACGCTTTAATTTCCATGCATTTATGTTAGTGGCTTTTACTTTACATTGCATACAGAGACAAACCCAAACAGGTGGGCAAGACAATGATAATTAATTATATTGTAATCATATAAGTATTGTTGTTATTGTGGCAGTACATATTTGAAAGCAGTACCATAACTTGTGCATGTTTTTGCAAAGAAGAAATTAAACAATAAGTTTAACAAACACAGTGAGCACAGTGGATGTAAGTGATAGTGTAGCATTATTGCATTACACATAAAAAAGAAATAAGACCCAATCTATCATAATGTGTGGCCAATTATGCCCTGCCTTTACAATGCCAATACATCTGTAATACAGTTTGTGCAGTAACAGAGTAAGTCATAAACCTACCCATGATATAAATAATTCATATTGAAGTATTTTTATAATTCATTTATCAATAAGGGATTCAAAGAAAAGTGGAAAAGTTACAGGTCCCAAAGCTCACTAACTACAATAATTAGGTCACAAGGATAAAGTACCAAATTTAAAACAATGAACAGTAACGTTACCGGAAGCGTAACGTAGCCTACCTGAGTAATCAACTACACTAATACTTGTTAGAAAGAATGTATTGGCAGGTTAGAAACACACTTACTTTTAGATCAACAAACACGAGATAAAAACCAACTTTTGACCTGTTGAGTTTGCCCTCAGTCACTCGGCTCAGTGCCGCTCTCACCAGCGCGGCGCAGCACCGTTTGACCCCGCCCCTCTCGCGCCGCAACGAGCGCGCGCGGTGCAATTTGAGCAGCATCTGCGGCACGCGACCGTGCGACACCCTCACGCCGAGGTATCGTGATTTCTCTTTTGTACTACAGGTTTGTGTTTCGCTCGGTACAGTGTCGTTTTACGAACGCGTGCAGAATATTAACAGCGCTGTGTTTTAAAAATAAAAATAAGAAGAAGGATGAACTGAGAGTGAAGAGGAAAATGCCGGTGAGAGAAGATGCTCTTTTCGCGAAGGGTGTACAGGAGGAAAACGACTCTTGAGCCTGCTCACCTGTGTGGTTTACATCTTGTATGCGCAGAGAAATCTGGCAGTGAAGGATAAAAGTGCAGCAAATGGACGGACGCGCGGGAGAACCGGAGACGGCGGGCGCTGCTGTCATCGTCGTCGAGAACGAAGCGGAGAGCATGCCGGTGCAGGAGGAAAAGTCCGGTGCAGCGAGCCAAAATCACCTGGACACTTGCCCCGTTTGCCACCTAAACTTTCACAGTCGAGAGCCCAAACTTCTGCCGTGTCTGCACTCTTTTTGCAAGAAATGTTTGCCTTCGCCCTCGAGGAATTTGGCCATGGCAGAGCCTCTTAACTCCCAGGCTGACAGAGCGACCAAACCACGTGAGTCGCGTTGTTTACAAACACTGACCACAGATCGATTAATCGCCTCCCCTGCACGCAAGAAAGTGAAACTGTATTGTGGTTCTATAAGGCTGCACGGTGTGTTAAAGGGCATGCGCATTTTACACACTTCCCCTTGACCATAAACAGCTGGTGTGTTTTTTGTATTATATTTGGACTGATTTTGACCAACGTGGTCGATTCTGTTTTGTTGCAGTGAATGTGATCCGTTGTCCAGTGTGCAGGCAGGAGTGTATGGAGGTAGATGTGATGGAAAACGTCTTTGTGAAGGACTCAGCTGAGTCTCCCAGCAGCACAGTGGAGAGGACAGTCCAGGTTAGTGACAAAATGCATACCCCATAAGGGGCAGTCTTATGTTACTAGTTTTAGGGTAATGTCTATAATATTCCTTGATGATAAGCAAGGTCATGTACGCTGAGGAAAATCTGAAAATCGACTTGTGTCATACTTACCAGGTGTACCAATTAGGTACTTGTCTGATTTGTCCAGTCTGACATATTTGCAGATTAGATCTAATTTAATTTGCTTGATCAAACAAGACCCAGCGTCTCTCCAACTGTTCCCGCATAGTTACCTGCCTAACTAAGATGTATCAGCTTCTGACGCTTGTCTCGTCTACCTGTAGCTCTGTATGACCTGTGATGACAACACCGAAGCCGCTGAGTTTTGCGTGGACTGTGTTGAGTACCTCTGTGCCACCTGCGTGGAGGCCCACCAAAGAGTCAAATTCACCAAAGACCACACCATCAGACAGAAGGCAGAAGTATCACATGGTATTCTATCCAGTGTGCTTATGTCGAGTTTCTTTTCTTCTGCTGTTTCCATGACAAATAAAGTGTCTAAAATGGGATCTCTGCTGCAGGTGTCACACTTTGCTCTGGGTTTAGTGTAGATTTATTTTTATCCAATATAACAGATTTAAGAGTCCATCAAAAGTCCTTTCTTCCGTTTTATTCCGTTTTATGACTCAGCGCACAGTATGTCAAAAATAAATCACCTGGGGAATTTTGGCACTTGGTTTTACAGCAGTATTTTAAATTCTTACACTCTTGACTGCTACTACTGCTATTGTTTGAAATGAACTTTAAGCTCATCTGCCATGATAGTAAAACATGGAGTATTTCTTAATGGCCCAAATGATAAATATACATTTTTGCTTAGAAATCTCTCATCTTACCCAGTTTAAAAGCTATTTTGTGATACTTTGTGCAAATTAAACCGTCTCACCAAGTTAAATAATGCTACACAGTTGGGATTGCTCATTAAGTGCAGCAGAGTTCTAATTAAATTAAAACATTTAGATGGGTATTTTGAAAAGAAGCAAAGGCCAAATACTTTTTATCAAGGGTTAGACCAGACTTGCCAATTGGCAGGAACCTACTAGAGAAAGAGTTCCCTGAAATCATTAAATTCAGACATTGCTAATACGAGTATAAAAACTGCTCATTCCCTAACAAAATTTAAGCCTGGACAACACTTGTACATTAATTGTTTACTATGTTATTAAGCTTAACTTGACATCTACGGTCTAAGACTTAGTGTCCAGACAATAGATGGGACAAATACTGTCAAAAACCCAGAATGCAGGGCCAAATGATGAACCTTCTGTTGTTTTTTCAGAGGTCCATGGTGTGTCTACTCAGAGGCCGATGTTCTGTGACATCCACAAACAAGAGCCGCTGAAGCTGTTCTGTGAGACCTGCGACCTGCTAACCTGTCGTGACTGCCAACTAGTCAAGCACAAGGACCACAAGTACATTCACAATTTACAATACAACAATATCATTCTTTCATATTAGGGTTCATACATGTGCGTGTACATTTCAGAATTCAAAATTCAGTTTTGTTTGACATTAATGTTACAGTGCTGTGCAGTTAAATGTGATTGACATGAATTGATTTTTGCATTTTCATACTAAACAATCCTTATGTTTATCATGATATCAGCCATATTGTTATTGTGTCACTGATCCATTTTAGTTAGTTTTCATCCGTATCACCCAGTCAAGGGATTCAATTAATTTATTAGCACTAATACTATGTAATCAATGTTTACTTTTTATATTGTACCCACTGTCTTAATGTTCTTCTTGGATTAGTTACCAGTTCCTGGAGGATGCTTATAAAAACCACAAACAGCACATGGAGAGCATGACTCATCAGCTGCAGGAGAAAAGGAAACTCATTGAAGAGGTGTCAAACTCCATAAACAATGGGTATGTATTTTCACATATCTCAAGATTACATATGTAAAAAAAAAAGTAATTTTGCTCTTCAATATGACCTAACAAGAAACAACGGGTAAATTGTTAAGCATAAAACTATGCATACCTCCAGTAATAATGAGATGTCTCCAAAATGTATTTTGAAATATGTGCTGTGTTGTTGGATTTTGCATGTTATTGGTCACATTTCAATACTCATTAATAGTTTTAATGTATGTTTCTCAGACTTCTTCAGGTCGATCAGAACCGGATGTCTGTTCACAATGAAATAAAGAAATCCATCTGCAGTTTGATTCTCGAGATAAACAAGAAGGGCAAGATGCTAGTTAATCAACTTGAGGTATTACAAAAAATAGCAAAACAATGATTGAGGTTTTACCACATGCATTAGACCTGTGGCTTGCTGTTGTTTTGTTTCCAGAAAAAACATTACTTGCTTGCAACCTCAGTTGACTGACTTACCCTGAGGCTCGGAGCACATACCCTCGAGCTGTTTGGACGCTGCAGATGTTCACTTATTCATGTTTTCCAGGCTGTAACAAAGGATCACGAGAGTGTCTTGCGAAAACAACAGGAGGACATCGGCTATCTATCCAGACACTTGGATCATGTCATCAACTTTACCAGATGGGCCACAGCCAGGAACGGGGGCACGGCCCTCTTGTACTGTAAACGTTTGGTAAGGCTTGTCTGACCATTTATCCACTCAACAGTATCTCATCGCAGTCTTTTTTCCCCAAACTGGAACTCTGACAGCTCAGCTCTGAAAGCCGGTTAGGAGCCTGGTCTAACGTGGATGTGATGAAGTGGGAACATATGTCGTTTGTAACAAGTATCCTCCTCTAAAAATTATTAATACCATCCCTTCTGTTGCAGATTCTGTTTCAGATTGGAAATCTCCTGAGGGCAAAATGTAGTACCTCCTTTATACCACAGAGCACTGCACGCTTCCAGTGTCGATCCTCTTATTGGGCCTCAAATGTTGATCTGGGTAAGATATAAGCAAATGTCTGTGTTACAGAAGGTAATCTAGAACCTTGAGAATGGATCTCTTCTAGTCTGGACACTGTCATTTTTTACATTTAAAACGTACCCAAACATTACTGTAGTGTTTTGTTTGAGAATATTATTGAACTGGTCAACCCTCACGCAATCGCCTGTCACAAAATAAAGACCATACTGATCATTTCCACAAATTCCCACTAAGGTGGCACTTGATGGATATAAATAAATAAGCTTGACAACAAAGACAGAGGCTAAAATCTAGTGCAAGTTCCATCAGGCCCATGTTGTGTTTATCTATCCCTTGAGAGTCTCCTGTTTTTCACTTTAAAAACTCAATGATTCAATAGTTACATTCCCTGAGCGACATTGAAACATTAGGCACGCTATCAGGTTTTCCACCACACACCAGTCCTTTTTGTGTTGCACTGTTTTCCCCAAATCTCTTTTTATTGTTGCTTGCATACCGAGAGGCTTGTCATCTCATCCATGCAGTGAGTAGTGGGGGACTGATTCTGAGATGGAATAAATATGAAGTATCCCTTCCCCCATCATCACACCACTTACCAAAGATTTGCTGGTTCTTGCTTGTCCTTTGGATGAAGAACACTAATTGAGGGGAAAGCTCAGGATTCAGAAGGTCCAGAACTTAACAGCAGCCTAAAATGCTGGTTAGTTGCAGCAGTTAGAACTCATTTGAGCATCTTAAGAAATCAGATTTTAAATCTTTTTTGCAGAAATCACAATATTCCCTGCGTCCATTGTGATGATTTTCTTTTGTTTGTTTTAAATATCTTTGGCTTTCAAAATGTCAATGTTTGAGGACATCACTTTGGACTCTCTGAACCTTTTCACAACACTTAATCTAAAACATTTTCAATGGATCAATTGATAGTATAATCAATCATTTAACTGATAAAATGATCGTTAGTTGCATCTCTACTTTACATGTTTTCCTCCTTAATAACCCCCAACGTTTCCCAAACTGGCATTACTACCTAAACCTTCTCTTTACCGCAGTTCTCTGCAGAGGTTTTGTCTGTATTGTCTATTTTTCACCCTACTTGTTATGCTCATCCTGTCTCTGTGTGTATGTCTCCTCAGGCTCTTTAGTGGTGGAGAGTGTACCAGGCCACCAGCTGGGTGGTTTTCAGGGTATCCCTCATCAGCTCACCCACCCTGGGCAGGGCCCCTCAGGCTCACCCCACAGCTTTGCCCCAGGAGCACCCCATAATACTCTGGCTCAGCTCCAAATGCAGGTGGACAAGCTAAACCCGCAGGCCCACTGGCAGCCCCAGCCACCTCCTCCACCCTGGACGTGGTACCAGAGTGTCAGACTACAGGGAACCGTGCCAGGGCCCCTACAAGGAGGCCCACCATCCCACAGTATGCCTCCCCAACCAGGCCGCAGGTTTATGGTGCCTCCTCCCAACCACGTCAGCCCAACTAGCAGCTTACCGAGCCCTGGGTTTACACCTCAGGTAAGTGTGCGTTTCTCTGTGTGTGTGTATGTGTGTGTGTGTGCTCACTTGACTGACAGGCCCTCTTAACAAGCATCGACAGCGGATGGCAATGTCCTAAATAGAGCTGACAGCCTTCACATCCTGGGCAATCTATGTCATTCCTTGTCGTGATGGATTTTAGTCTAGTCTTATGACTGTAAATGATAAAATAAAACCGCCAGATCTGCAGCGCAACAGCGACCAACATGTGACGGAGGACGGGCCCAAGATTCCATAAGAAAGGGTTGATAATATCTCGTCATCTAAGTTGTTTAGTCTAGTTCACAGACTGTTTTGGTTCCAACTCTGAAGTATAGGCTCATTCGCTGGACAATGATGTGAACAAGCTGCTATAGCTCTCAAATGTTCTAGATTGTGTTCTGGTCACAGTAGCTGCTGTTTTTCTTTATGTGTCACTATGGTACAATCAACTTAAAGAGATTTAAGAACAATTCAGTCTATATTTTTAAGGGTACAGCATGTCTACTTTTATTTTTGTCAAGAGTTCTTTCATTGTTGTGTCAGCTAAGTGCAGATTCATTTGAAAAATGACCTCACAGCATTCATGTAACATTAATGAATAGAAAAGCTGACATGATGAGGCATCTTTTAAATCTTTGGAAGTACAATTTCATACTCTTCTGAAGGTTTACAAAAACAGCTGCTGCATTTAGAAAAAGGTGTTAGAGACCGTGAAACCTTCATTAGTATTAGTATTAATGTATAAAATGAAATATGCCTGACTTAAAAAGCAATGTTTAACAATCAAAAAGTAAGTGTGTGGATGTGTATCGACCAGATTTAAAGTAAGTATATGTGTTATATGTCTTATTGTAGTGCACAGTTATGCATTAAAACATTAAAAATGTTGGCATGGTCCGTGAAGTGTATCCAGACTAAACTAAATTGGACACATGCATTTCAACATTTTATGGGAATTCTATATGGTTTCATTCATTTTGGAAGAGGAGACAGATTAGCTGCTCCTGCAGGATTAAAGCTACAATAAGACCAAAAAAAAGTCTTAGGCAGATCATCCTGGAACGTCTGAGTGTTTTGTTTATGGTTTAGACCCCTCTGTTCTGTTTTGTTGCTATGAGGCGTCGAACCCACACAGCCAGCGAACAGGGTAACGAAAGCGCACCCTTTCATCTCCACCTCCATCATCACATGAATAGACGCTGACAGGAAGCGAGCAAGAAAATGATTGCAGCATTTCAATCCATCTTTCTGTCTTTCATTTGTAGCCTCTGAGGGGGATGGGAAGCAGCTCCAGCTACCAACCCAAACCTATGGACATGTTTTCTTCTTCACCTCTGTACCCCCATATAACACCACTGCCCATCAATTGTGGCGTCAGTTCGCCTCAATCACGACAGACGGCAAGTGATTCCATGCGTTAATGTAAACTTAATATTCATTATATTTACAATGTAGTAAATAGCTTAATTCTGTGTTTAGATTGAGCCAGCATATCTGAATATGAGGAACGATTTAGGTGGTCCTATATATATGCTGAAACCAAACTATCCCCAGAGCCTGCCACCTTCTTTACCATACAGAAATGGTATGTCTGTGCCATCAGTGCCATCTGTGCTTTTGCAGACTCTATGTACTGCTGTATTCTTAACAAAGTAAAATACAGATTTCTATTTCTCTCAAGTTCAAGGGCAACAGGATTCACCAGGGTACGCTGCCGTCTCCCAGGAGGAGAAACCAGGGTAAGGCGACAGATGCACTCACGCACACACACACACACACACGCAAAGCACAGATTGTCTCTCTCTTTCTCTGAACAGTACTGCCTTGATATGACCCTAGGCTCTATTGTGCCATCAGTCTCTCCAGTGTATTTGGCTTTATTCTAATTGGTTCTTGTTTTGTTCCCCAAGTATTGTTTCCTGGAAACCTCCAGAAACACACCAGGCTAGTAGAGCAGTTGCCAAAAAAAGACGAAGGTCATCACCGGGGCCCATCATAGTCATCAAAGATGAGCCAGATGATGACAGTAGCTACGTAAGGAGACATTAAATTATTATGACAGTCCAATGAGTATTCCTTATAAAGTAGACTGTGAATTTGAATTTTGATGGATGCTTTCATCTGAAGCATGTTACTATTTTTAAATGCACTGGATTAATACTGAGTATTCATTTAAAGAAAACTTGGAGTTTGGGTCTTGGGTGTTATTTTTGGAGTTTTAACTTTTATCTCTTATCATAACATTGTGATCCCCACAGTAGTTGGTGAATTGAAACAGAGGCCACTGCTAAAATGAAGTCAGATGCAGCAAGATACATAAGCTGTGAGGCAGTTTGTAAAACCAAAAGTGAGGGCACTTGAAATGTCAGTAATAAAACCTCATTGGGAATTGATTACAATATCTTCAGAGCTGTTGTGGAGCAGTGGGCTCAGCTGCCAAGAAAGGGATATCTGGATGGGTTAAAAGCCAAGGACGAATTCACCGTGGGACGCTATGTGCATGTGCATGTGTGTGTGGTTGCATTGTGTCATGTGTGCCATTAAAAGACCTCAAGGTCTCTGATCTTTCTCTCTGTTTGTGGATTTCAGGTGCAAACAAACCAAAAAGCAAGCCTCCCTGACAGCACAGGTGACCAACCCCAGCTCAGTGCCCAGGGTGAGGGCAACAATGTCCCAACTCCTCTTCAAAGCACTGAAAACAAACCTCATAGCCCTTCACCGCCTCCAAGTAGCCCACGGGACCAGAGCAAGACTAATGCGCCAAATCGCATCTGTTCACTGGGAGGAGAGCAGCAGGTGTACCAGCACCAAGCTCCGCTGGAAGACTCTAATGAAGTCTTGTGTGCTGTGTGTCAGACTGGGGGAGAGCTGCTGTGCTGCGATAAGTGTCCCAAGGTTTTTCACCTTTCGTGCCATGTTCCAACTCTCCTCAAATCTCCCAGGCAAGCTCTGTCAGGGGAAATGTATATATCGCTGGTCTCAGGTGGAAAACTCATCACTCATTTTTTATTTAGTTTGTTTTTTATTTCCATGTTTATACTAGAATAAATGAATTATGGTCCTGTCTGTAATGAAAAATCTTTTTTTAAGAATGAGGCTGTTTTGGACAGTTGTTGTTTTCTCATTTTGGTGGTGTGAGTTTATCATTTGACAGCACCATTATGCATTTGTTAATGTCTGTTCCTGCTTACTGGCTTTTTGCGTTGATTCTCTGGACTGTCTCTTTTCAGTGGGGAATGGTTTTGCTCTTTCTGCCGTGACCTGTTAGTGCCTGAGATGGAGTATGAAAGCAAACCTGAAGCCAAAACAGTAAAGAAGCAGCCAGATTTTGAAGGAGGATTTCCCCCTGTGGACAAACGAGTCAGTAATCTTCTTTGAAATAATGACATTCATTTGGTCACAATAAAGATTACAGAATGATAGTAATTACCATAAGAAATGGTTAGATTGGCACAAAGTTACGTTGAAAGTTGTGAGACACTTCCAGTTTTGCTTTTCCAATGAACTTGTAAAACAACAGTGAGCTGTGGGTTAATTCCATTCAGTTACATTTCAGTTAAAATATGAATAGCGGAACACCGACACATGAGTATTGTTTTTATTAAAATGATTCTTCTTCCAACATCTATCTTTTGCATAGCAAACACCTCACATCATCCACAGCAAACAGTCGTGTTGTCCCAAAACATGACTAAATGTTGAAATTCTGTCTTTATCCTTATGTACAACCTTTTTGAGCTTATTAATAGGTACATACGATAGTTTGCACCTTTTGGAGCATCCCTCCTCCTGCTCCTTCATTGGACAGAATCGCTCAGAATCCTCGCTCACTCATTGGCTAGCCCAACAAACTCACGCCTTCCTTGTTTATTGGTGTGGTTACTTTGAACACCAGGCACAAGACATTAAGTTCTCCTAATCTGGAGCAGGAAGTGAGTGCTCCAGAGTACACATGCTTAACGAAGTTTGCTAAAAAAGCGATTCAATAAGTGTAGCATAATTAGAATGTGGATGGACAGAAAATAAGTTGTTTTATATGTTTCTATGCTTAATTTTTTTCCCACTGTGAAAGTTTATTGCTGGAAACCAACGTAACCAGCTGAAATAAAGCTTACCACAGGTTGCATTTTCCATTAAGGACAAAACTTATTACAGACACTGTTTAAGCCTAAAGGGGGTGAATGTGTGATACTGAAATTCTGGGTGGAGTATCAATAAATCACCCTTCGTTTGCCCAGCAACCATGTTGTTTTTACTATTGTCTATATTGAGCAGAAGAAGAATAACTTTGAATGATAGTTAGATAGATTGAGTAGCGTTGAAGAGATTTTACAACTGCAAAGAATCATGGTTGGCGCTGACACAAAGCAGATCAGCGTCAGATAAGTTCCGAGAGGCAAACCTCACCAATATGGTACTTGTGTCATGTGCAATTGAATATCTAAGCATATGTTTTTCTCTTGCTGCAGAAGTGTGAGAGGCTGTTGCTGCACTTGTTTTGCAGTGACCTGAGTTCAGACTTTCAAGGGCCTGTCTCCCCCTCGGTGAGTCTGGAAACATGGCTGACTACAGACAAAAAAAGTTCACAGGATTAATGTCACATGGAGTTACTGTAATTGTCATTATAATGATGTGTAGTATGCAGTATTTGTCAGGAAATTATGAATCAGCAGCAGAGCAACTTCAGTCAGGTACTGGAAATTAAAAACGTATTTGTCGCGCTGACACGGAACTCTTAGTATGTGTTATTGCACAGAGTGGATGAAGATTAGCAGTGCCCACTTTTGGCTTGAAATCCCTCTGTTTATTATAAACATTCACATTACAAAATAGATACAAAAAAAAACATAACCTCCTGTGCACAATGCTGATGTAATACTATATAAATATGAGATATTAATCAAGATTTTAACATCTTCCCATGAAGTTTTATAGTTATATTATCTCTCCATTTCTAAATATTGTAGGTACGTGCTAATAGCATGCTGACTATCAAAGGACCAATGTGTCTTTCCCCTGTGAAAAAACGACTGGAGGCTAAGCAGAGTCTGTGCTACCAAAGCCCTGCAGAGTTTGTATCAGACATCAGGCTTATGTTTGGGAATTGTGCAGGCCTGGGTGAGGTACTGTAGAAAGAATTGTTTATAAAAAGCTTTTTCAGTATTATTCAGCTCTTGACATCTGGTAATATTTTGCCCTTATCTTTGCTTCTACTCAGGCTGACACTGAGGCAGGCAGGAAGCTCAAGGAGGCGTTTGAAGAGCACCTGAGGATCATCTTCCCTGACCAGACATTTCCGCAAATCAAACTGGAGGTGATACCTAAGGCCCCTCATGACTCTCAACTCTCATCTCTTGACAATATAGCCCAGCCTGCAAAGCGCCAGTGTACATGTTCAGACTCCCAGGATACACCAAGCTGTCCCAGTGGGGTGGAGGGAGTAGCATGAAAGCACAAATCTTCGTAATCCTTTAGATATTTGACAACATTGCCTGCACCAGCTAATATGTGTGGTGTGTTAGACTTTATTACAAACATTTATGATACACAATTACCTTCAGGTCACCAGAAAGGTTTTATATGTTTAATGTTTCAATTGCATTGCCGACAAACAACTATGATACAGGGAACCAAATTAGTTATATTATCTGGACTAAACTGCATTACAGCTGCTGCATTTACTCTAAATCTCTAGCTAAAGCTTAAAGAAAAGCAAAAAGTATGTACATGCAGCACATTTAGGTGTTACTGTAACAGGGTAAAGCTGACTTTTGCTGTCAATTCACGGTCTTTTCACAGTAGATACATTGGTTCGTGGACACTGAGCTAAAGATGGTGTGGTCAGGTCAGGTGTCTTTTTCCTGTTTAGCTCTCCATGTGTAAATATAGCAGTGATAAGAGGAAGGATGATAATCATGAGCTTTGATGTTTGTGGTCTATCTTATGTGGAATTATGATGCCCCTCGAGGCCAGTACAATGAAAACATCAACGCTGTTCTATTGTCGCATATGTCAGGCTTTTATAACTGCAGATGTAACTGTTGCCACGGTAAATGTTGTGTAATTGTATTTATTTATTTATGTTTATTAAAAAAAAGAAAAGATTATTGTGAAGAGCTAAGCACAGTGAAATTGTTATGTGAACCTATTTTTTCTAAGATAATTTGAATTCAGCACCATTTCTTACACACTCACCATTGTGAATGATTTTCTTATAATATCCAAAGTCTGAATATGTAGCCATAAACCTGATTGCATGCAAGTCAACTTGCAGGGGTTTACAGGGTATAATAAAATACACTGGCTGATAATGATTCTGATGTTATACACCTCCTTCACCTTATAACTGCATGTTAATGGTGCCTATTAATGTCCTACTTAAGCATTACTTTACAGTTCAGCAAAGCCACTTTCTCCAATTTTCTACAGTTGTGTCGTCAGGGCAGCCCTCCGACTGCTTGGCTGTTTTAGTGGCCCTCTGCTGATTGACACAGACGTGGCAAGACAAGCTTTGTTGAGCTTCAAAGGAACTGTACTGCACCCCCCACAACAAGATTAACACTGTTTGAATGCGACCTCGGCCACTCCAATTTCCTCCACCTGTGAGCTGGGAGGTCAGCTCATGCTGCTGTTTCTTGTTAAAGCCCAAATGTGGAGAGGAGGGCTGGGAGTTTCTGGAAGGCTAGCAGGCATGGGGTTGCCCTCAGATGTTCACTGTTCTCTAGCCAGCCAGCCTAGGAGCCTCTCATCGTGGGCATTCTCCATGCATTATACAGCCTCTCACGGCCTATTATCTCTTTTCTACATTGCACTAAGGCAAAGATAAGATTAAGAACAATTCAGCAGTAAAAGGGTGCTCTTTGTTGTTATGATAACTTACATTTATGTGGGGGTTGCCACATCCTTGACTGATAGATGCCTTCAGGAACCATATATGTGTTGCTATAGCAACAGTCTACTCTTAACCTAGAGGTCCTACTGCACAGTTTAAGTATGTTCCCAGTAGCATTAAATTTTTCTTGTGTGTTTTACTTTACTGTTTACAAAAAAAGGTATACTGTATTGTTTTTCTTATCTTCCAGACACTAGTTTGCATTCATTTTTTTTAACTTGCAGATTAGTTAGGTAACCCATTACCAATAAATCCCAAATTGGCTTCTATTTTTGTCAAGGTTAAATTACTACTGTAGTGTGCCAGTGTAAATGCAGATCGATAAATAAATATTTTCAGCTTTATCATGCAGCCGCAAAGTAAATGACAAATATAAAAGACATGTTCACTGTGATGAATGACCTACTCAAGCAAATCCTCTGCCAGCAAATGTTTACACCATAGTGAGATGTCTATCCAAGTAGATTTCATTAGAAAAATTGGATCCTGGATACCAGTATTGAACACATGTATTTCTAAATAATGAAGATAAATAACATCAAATTCAAACTTGAATCCCTACTCCCATTACCCTAAACCGGCTCTGCAGCAGTGGAGATGGTTGTCTGGAAGGTACACATAACATTTATAAATGTATATTATGCCAAAACAGTCAAAACACTAGTATAGTCTCTTAAAATGTGGTCTTATAGAAAGATTGTTAACAGAGTTCAATTACCAACAGAAAACGTGACTGTGGTGGACTAAAGACTCTTCACTCACTACACTTAAACAGCACAGTTACCCATTTATAACAGCCATATACTTTCCTGTATGCCTGTGGTTTCCTGATATCAAGTCACTGGTGATGTTTCTAGACTGGTGGTGGAGACATATGGCTCTGATTAGAAGATCATTTAACCTCTCTGTCTCCATGCCCAGAGTCAGTAGACTGATTGAATTTGCAGAGGGCCTTAGTTGGTACAAAATGTTTATAATGCAGTCTAGCAATTATATCTCCAATTCTTGCCAATTCTGGTAGACTTATATGTGTTGCGCATGCATGTGGATTTGTGGCTTGGTTATGCCCAGCTCCTTCTCACAGTTCATGATCACTTTGGCTGACGGTGAGCCCACATCTGTGGCGCTGTTACAAAAGCTTTAATTCATTAACTTTGAGGGAAAATGCCTCATTGTCTGTGGTACAGCTGTGAACCTCAGCGACTAAAGAGACAAAAAGGCTCAGCAGTAGGCAGTATCAATGGGAATTAAACTATTAGGGAGGATGTCAGATTCCAGTTTGATCTATCATCTTCCTTAAGGTGAGGTGAACTCAAATGTAGCAGTGAATAAATGCAGTTATTTGTAGACAGTGGTAGTTTTTTGATTCTCTATATTTCCTCTAACTGAGATATCCAAAAGGTTTCAAGCCTGCAGCCTACAGTCTGGACATAGCCACAACAGATTTTTAAAATACCCCCTAACCGGTTCCAGATGTTGAGTAATCAGTACAATCATTAGTCACAGACAGAAAATGTCCACTTTGCCATTGATGGGGAGACAATTTCCACGTGTGCATGAGCACAGTAGTCTGAAGAAATGTGCTAGTTCTCCTGTAGGCAATAAAAATAATGGCAGCCAACATCTCTGTAGGTAGTTTTCAGTTTTCCAGGTCTTAAACTTTCCAACACGCATTTTGATTTTAGAGTTGAGCATTCTTTATAAATATTCCTGTCAGAATATAGCAATATATTACAGTACAAGATCACTCCTGAGTATTATCACCCATTTCGTAGTCCCAATAGATACCGTGTTAGTTTTACGGTATTTGTAACATACTGTAAGAGAGCTCACTATTAATTGCTTTAATTTGGAGTTGATCCTAGGGAAGAAAACGGATCTAATTAGCAATAAGTCGGTGTCTGCAGCCCTGTGCAGCCCGCCCCTCACGCTGCCATCCTTAGACGCTCAGTCCTCCATACAGCCGCGCCGCAGCTGCGACTCAATTCCATCACATCCACCTCTCGCCCGCACAATTACCAGCATCGGTTCAAGCTCGAAGCTCTCGGACACCTTTTTTGGTTTTGCTCCAGTCTTTTAGTTGAATCTCTTTTCACTAAATGGGTCCGTGCGTAGTGCTGCTCTGCTCTCTGTTCGGAGTTCTCTTTGGCCAAGGTAAGTTAGCCTACCTCTCAGTAAGAAACCATATGGACGACTGTAAGATAGGTCAGAACAAGCCCAGTGGGTTTTATTTTATCGCATTTTTTACACGACTGTGTCATGGTATTTACAGTGAGAATCAAACCTGAGGTGATGCATTTGTCATAGGACTAGTTGGGGCATGAGATGAAAGCAGTTTACAAAGTTGGGTGCTTCAAAGTGTTTCAGGTTTGTCTTGAAATGAAGTAGGATTAAAACGTCCTTATTTCATCACATACATGTAACAAAGCATCAAAAGCACACCTGTAGAAGGATGTCAATTTTATTTATTGTTTGTTTCTGTTTCCATTGTTTCTCTTACAACTTACAACAAAAGTGATAATATAAAGTGTCATATAAAGTCATTTCTAGAAGCTATAAACTCTGCACACTGCATTGTGTAGGACACAATCCAGATACATCATACATATTTACTTATTACTTGAAAATGCCATATCAAAAAGTAAACTGTGTTTAACTCTTTCATTCATAACATTTTGCTGATGCCATAGCCTAGATTCAACTTATAATAAAGTGATAAAATAAGACGTCACATGACATGAAGCATGTTAAAATACCGTTTCACGAGTTAAGATTTCTTGCTGCCCTGTTTTTTTACTTTCCCTGCCCTTGAAGTCAAAGGCCAAGTCCCTTGGTATGTCGTGACGCTGTGTCTGAACGACCACTGTCTCACTGAGACAGGATGATCTAGACAGAGGGGTGTGATTTATACTTGAGCGCCCACACTGGGGTCACCCAGGTGTGGTATGAGCCATATCCAAAGGCTCGTGGTCCCCTGGTTCAAGAGCACAGTCAGCAGGGACACTTTCGTCTAAGTTAGATAGATAGATTCATAGATGGAGTGAAAAACATCTAACTCTTGTGCAACAGCCTTTTTATTTCTCTAAGATTGACAGAAACCTCCTCCTCCTCCTCCTCCTCCCGTGAAAGAGAGGCACACTCCTGTTGTGACGTCTGGCTTAGGCCAACGACTCTGTCTAGGCGGAGCTCCACCAGTGGGCTCATTAAGCCTTGTTTACATGAGGCGTCTAGACTCTGGCAAGCCATGTGCTGCTCTGCCAAGACAGAAAGGCCCTCATAACCAGCACCGCCATCCAAGATGGAAATCAGCCTTCTGCAGACAGACAATGCATCACATCTAGACCAGAGCACGGCTGCGCCTGGTTTGGCTCTTTTGATAAAACAGCGTCACACAGTTTTAAGGCACTTCTGGTCTTTCAATTTAGGTTCTGCAGAGCAGCAAACAGCGGTGGCTCTGTGATACCTAGTGGGTTAGAGTTATCAGCAGAGAGCTACTGTTGGGAGAAATCTCTAGAACAGAGCAGAGGGAGCAGTTGCAGTATGAGACCAACTGTTCCTGTCATTTGAGAAACAGAAACACTTTAGAGATTTAGTTATTTTGTGGAAACTGGAAAGGTGTTTCTTGGATGCTTTTCCAGTTTCAATACAAATTGGGTGTTTTGGCAAGAGGATGTCAATTGCTGGTAATGGTAAAAAAACAAAAAAAAACATGGACAACTTTAACAGAGTTGGGAGAACTGCTCTGTGAGGGAATTTGACTTTTGGTCATTAACACCTTTTTTATGAGGTATTAATGGCACATTTATATACATAGGCCTATTCTGTTTTTGAAAGCAGTTTTGTTTTAGTCTCATCGTAACATCCTGGTGTTACGTTACAAACAGATAGAGGTCTTAAACATCCAGAGAGAGAGACTTTGAGACGACCTACTTGGTAGGCCCATGTGAAAAGCTTTTAAAATGCCATCTCATTTCATCCAGCTGCTACAAGGTTTATTGGCCAGAGGATTCTGGGATGTGCCAGACTTCCAGAAGTCAGTAGTGAGTCAGCTAACGTGACTGCCTAGTAATAAATCCTCTGTCCATATTCTCTCCTTTCTGCCAGGTTAATCATCCTTCATGTAGTAGCAATGGTCACACTGTTTTAATCATGTGCTTTGTCTTCCTGTAGGCTACACTGGAGAAATGAATCGCTTTCTTCAGAAAAGCAACATGAACCACATGTGTTAATTTAATAAACTCTTAGTACTTGTTATATCTTGCCCATGCTTAGTTCTGGGCTTCAGAACTCGGTTTATAGAAGCCTGCGTACTATTCTGAGATGTCAAGAGTTTTATTGCAATGTCGTTACAAAGATTATCAATGCAAAACTGTGATGATGACTGCTCCTGCTTGTGCCTCATCCTTGATTTAATGGTTGGAATAAAATTCCTCCTCCCAAAGCAGCAAATCTTTAAAACTGATGACTGCTAACCCAGACACTTGTCCTCCTTACCTAATCTAACTATCTGAAGTTGCTGGCTCTTGCCAGACTTTTCACGGCAGACGCCTTAAACAGATGGATTTGTTCATTGCATTTCACAATAATAAATCCTATAATTCAGAGCATTCAGTCACTAACCCGCAACAACTCGCATTGTATTACAATGGCATCAACAAAACTTGTTTCACGGTGTGTTTGTTTTGTCTTATTTTTCCTCTCGGGGGACTTATTGTAAATAACAATTTGGCACAGCCGAAAGGCAAAAAAAGGCCAAGGAGCCGATCTGCCAAAGCTATTTCACGTTTGGCAGATTACACAAACCACAGGCAAATGAATGTAATTGATGTGATCGTGACGTCTTATTGTTTACGGAGTCGAGGCATTCCACACTCTGTAATCCACATGAATAAACAGCCAGATAACCACAGAATTGGTTGTGCTCCAGTCAAAAAGCCTCTCTTGGGTCTGCAACAACATATCCATCATTCATTGTCCTTGGCAAAATATAATGCCTACAGTCAGCTTAGTTTGCCAGACAGAATTTGAATTTTGTTTTTCCATCTTTAGAAATGCTATCGGGCAACTTGCCCTAGAGGACAATGGCAGCATCCCTGCTTGTATGGGTTAGACATCCAATTTCGATCATCATAACTCATAACTGACTTATTCAGCAAAAACAATGCGTAAACCAGCATGTTTTATTTCTGCCAAACAAATAATTCTTAATATCACAAGTCAATGCATATGGCTTAGCCGTTTGATACATTTTACATGTCATAAACAGCTTAAAGGGTATGAACCTAGTCTCAAGGTGTGTGTGTGTTAACCATCTTTTGTGTACGCAGGCAGGTGTGTTAATTGCAGTAATCCATCTGGGGTCTACACACTCACTGCAGCAAACCAGACGGTGCCAGATATGAAAATGTCCTTCTGACATTGCACAGTAAATAGGATGCACAGACCCTTTCACCTATTCACACATGCAAAAACACACCATGTGTTGTTTTAAATGCCCGTAGGAGCAGAGCAGATCTCGATGGAGAACTGCTGTAAAGATGGCCAGAAGCGCGGCAACGATAACGAAGACTGTGCGTCCCTCCCTCTCATCTCTGAGTCAACTACATGCAGGTACTTCAACACTGTCTGCTACTTTGCTCTCACTGATTGCAAATCTATACACCAAAAGGCTTAAGGGGGCTGCTTAGAAGACTCGCTTGGGGCTTATTCAGATTTACAAGTCACTAACTCCTGCACCCCTTTGTCACAATCGTATGTTTTCTATCTCCACCACAGAAGCTCCTGCAGTATTGGCCCCAAGGGATTTGGCCTGTACCATGTATGACGGAAATGTCTGCAGGCCCTTAAAATGAGATTGCTTAAAATGAGATTGCTTAACCTTACATTATTCACTTCACGTGAGAGCAGGAAACACTAATAATGATGGGGTAATAACAGGTCTGCTGGTAACCCTAGAAGGTGTGCTGCCACAGGTTCAGGACCCGTAAGCCATGGAGGTCTGCCGCTCTGAACACTGATGGCTAACACATTTACCGTAGCCACCCTAAGTGATCCCAAATTTGACCAAATTATAGTGTGAAGGGGAAGAGAGGAAAGGGGCAGAGGTTTGTGGGGGAGCAGGGTGGAAAAGGGTGTGTTGGGGGTTCAGAAGAGGGGCTGTTTCAAAACCCAGGAAATACCTTCGAGGTGAAACGCGACATAGAGGGAGGACGGAGAGACGCAATAACAGGAAATCTGAACGATTACTTTAGACACCAAAGGAAAAAAAAGTATGAGAGAAAAAGAGTGGAGAAGAGAGAAGAGAAAAGAAAAACAGCAGCGCAACCGTGCCCTTAAAAGGTTCTGCAGTGGAGGGGTGCGCCTTGACGTGAATTTGAGATCCACAGTGGTTTATGTGGAAAGAGATTCTGGTAAGAGTTGATAAAGAGGCTTATGAGAGAGGAGAAGTGAGGAGGTGGCGTTTTATGCTTTCTGTCTTGTGTAATTGCAGTGAGCCAGAGATCCAGACCAAACAGAAACAGTCACCCACTCTTAACTGATTGGAAAGCAAATGCTAGACAATACAATGGAATCTGATCCAACTGAAACATTTAGCAATTGATTTGACAATAATGCTCACTTGTGAGGGGATGTGCTTGTTCCTGTTACTCACTTTAAATCACATCTGCCACACGTCGTCACTGATTTCTAAGGAAAAACTGGGATGGGTCTACTCTGGTGATGTCATTTACCCCTAGCAAACTATACTGGCAACTGTTCTCCATTCTGGGGGAGGGAGTGGTTTGTTTCATAGATTTTATTATTATTAAGAATAATGCCTTCACAAAGCCACAATCCCACACTGAATAAGGAAATGTGGAGGAGGATGTTGTGTGGATGTGGATGTGCATCTTGGGCCTGAAATGTTGGTTTAACTTGGATCTAAAACAACAGAACAAAGCCTCAGGGAGTGCTGCTCAACCCAGTTTAAGTCCAGTGATGTCAGCTTTGCAAAACACAACAAACTTTCAATGTCCTCCTCTCAATTCACATAGGACTTACTCAACCCACTCATCCACGCATTTTAGTGTGACAACTCTGAGAACCCCATCCGGCTTGCCTCAGGCTGATTTTAATGGGCTAAAACTTTAAGGCAGAGTTGAATTGCACCAAGGAGATGTTTTTTGTCCCTGATCTTTGGAGCTGAGAATAAATGCACCACCTGTGTTTTGTGTTTTTTCTTGCTGACAGGATAGTACAGGAGCAGTGCTGTGTAACAATGCTTGAGGATAAAATGTGCACCACTGGTATCAACACAGCCAAAGACCAAGGGGCCTGCGATTCTTTATTCACCAACACCTGTGAGATCAAGACTACAAAGGTGTGTTTGTACTTGTATGTGCATATGCATATGTCTGTCTGTGTGTGCCTTACTAATGGAAATACAGTACATAGACACAAAAAGAGTGAATTAAATGTACATTACATCACTCTGCCGGACAGCCAGTTTGGAGGCAGGTTTGGAGATTGTGTGTGTGTGTGTGTGTGTGTGTGTATGTGTGTGTGTTTGTTTATGTGGGTGTGCACTCTATGAGCATGATGAGGCATGTCACTCCAGGGAGGAATTGAGCTTGTTGCTGTCAAATAGATTATAAATTCAGCTCTGACTTTAGGATCTTTCGCAGGCTCATGTCCAAGAACTTTTCAGCCCTTCTATGTTCCTTCTATAAATCCCAACCTTAAACCCTCAATGGCAACTAGGAATAATTCTGTAATTGTTTATCTGTAACATTAAGACAAAAAGTGAGAAAGAATAATCCCAACCATTAAAGAAATTTTCCAAATTGTTGGGAAATATGCTTATTGGCTTTGTTGCTGAGAGTTAGATAAAAAGATTGATACCACTCTCAAGTCTGTGCGACACCTATGGAGCTACAGCCAGGAGATGATTAGCTTATCTTAGTGCAAAGCCTAGAAGCAGAAGGAAACAGCCAAAGGTTAAACAATCTGCCAACCAGCACCTCTAAAGTTTTCTAACACATTATATGGCTTTTGTTTAGAAAGAAAACCTATACTATTTCTTAACCGTGTGAATTGTCTTCTTGTAAGTAGAGGCATCAGGATGTCCCCAAGAAATAGTCCAGCACATAACCCTTAAAACCACAACCTGTAAATAAACAAGAAATAAAATGTTAATTAGTGATGTCTTGAGATACTAGTATGCAGATATCATTACCTTTAGACTGAGCAAGAGTAGCTGTTTCCCTCTGTTTCTAGTCTTTATGCTAAACTAATCTAACTGTTCAATCTGATCTGAGAATCTGATCAATCTGCTCATCGAACGCTTGTCAAGAAAGTGAATGAACATGTTTCCCAAGGTGTCTAACCATTTCTTTAACAATGAGGTCAGGTCAATCCAGCTGATATTGAACAACATTAGCATTCATTTGGAGTCATATTTATGATGAATGTCCAATATTTATTCACATTTTAGTTCAGTTTTTGGTTTCAACTTACTCCAGAGGGAAATATCTAGTTAAACACGTTGTCTGCCATTCAGTGCTGGGCAGATAGTGTAGATTTTTAGTAGCTTTAGTAGCTTTTTCACTAAAAACAGCTGCCACGCTGCAGTCGAAAACTACACAGAAAGCAGTGAGACTGAACCAAAGTTGTGGGCTGCAAAACAAAAACAATGAGCTGAAAGATGCTTTATAAAATACTATATTGAACTACTTAAGATATAACACAGTGTGACCTGTCCTGATTTAGCTAACCTGGACATGGTGCTTTAAGCAGATTAAAAGTATTGGTATTCAGGATAGGAGAGCTTTGTGATTATGGGCACATTTTTTGTTTGCTCTCACTGTCCTAAAGTTTTCTGAAACCTAAAAGTGTTCTTATCTAGAACAGTGTCAAGGCTGCATCGACACACTAACAAAGACAGACAGAGTTGCAGTTAACTCCTGGTATGCAACTATCGCATATAGTTGTAATATCTGAAACACTTGTGACATGTGTTCAGCTGTGGATATCACCATTACTACACACACATGCACAAATTAAAAGAACTAGCGGGATTACATTACACTGTGATTGTACGTCATATGATTACATGTGAGAAATAATCTTGATTGATTGATTGCTTTCAAGTATATACCCGTATTTCCCAAAATGAAACACACACGCACCATCCCCCACACTCTGCACCTTTCACCCCCCTCCCAGACTGACATTACCAGGCTGCCATAATGATTGATTGAGCATGCTTCAGCCAGAGGGGATGATGTCATCTCATCACTGTCTTTCTGTCCATCGTGCTTACTGACTTACTGCTTTGCTTCTGTCTGTCTGTCTGTCTGCCTATCTCTCTGAAGCCTGTCAGCTGGCTTATCTTCTCAATCAACCTCCTTTTCTGCCTGTCTAGTTGATTGAGAGCTTGGCTTTCTGTCTAAATCACATCCTCCCCAGCCTACAGTATTGCACCAACTAACATCATCCCACAATCTCCTTTTCTTGTCTGCATTTTGGTTTCACTTCCCCTGGTGCATTAGAGAGCTGAGCCCTGTGATAATCCATTGTGATATAGTGTTTTTCCTCTCCTTTTCTGTCTGCCTTTTGCCAATGTTATTCTATTGTATTCCATTCTGTGTTCTGTAGATGTGCTGTGACTGTTGTCTCCTGGGGAAGACAGCCCAGGAGAAGGGCCTACCCTGTGACCACAACCTGTCCGTGGGCTACCAGTGTGGCCTGGTGTCCCGGGCCTGCTGCGTGGATGGAGCCCCCAGCCACGCCACACCCACAGTACAAACAGAATGTGGGTGTAACAAACAAAACAAGCTTGTTGGCTAAATATTTCATTTTATCCTCAAGTTTGTTTGCAGCAAAGCAGGAAACTAGCTTCACAGCAAGGGCAGAAGAACACAAGATGGTACGGGAAAACCTGTGCCTAACCACACCAAATTTCTTAAGGAAGAACATAAGAGGGACGAATAATTGAGCGCTACTGGTGCTGTCAAACATTAGCCCACACCGCCCCCTACTGGGTGAATGTGCTCATTGCTTTAGGTATTCAAAGGAGGTAAACAGGGATTCATTATCTGGCTTGATACTGACACTAACTCTGGATGGATGCACAAAACAAGACATTTGAAGAAATGTGACCTTTAGCAAACTGTAATGGACATTTTGCTCTATTTATTCCTATATAATATTTTTGATGTTCTTAGGGCTGCTTGTTAAGATATATGCACAATGTGTTTAAAGGTGAGACATATAATTATAAACACATGTTTTTTTCTCTCACAGTACCAAACAAGGATAAAACCATGGAAAACGGAGATAATTCTGTATTAAGTGATCAGTGCAAAGGTACATAATATGCCAGTAAAGAAGCATTTCTACACCTTACTGATTTAATCTTCCAAATGCAGTGATCAATTACCACCATGTGTGTTTCTTTTTTAGGGAAATGTGCTCACCTCTGTGTGGGCAATGACACTTGTGCCTGCGTCAGAGGCTACAAACTCAAACCAGATGGAAAGAGCTGTGAGGGTAAGGAGTATTGGTTCCCGTCTTCAACTTTGAATTGCAATTGTTTTATTTGCCAAGTCTTCAATTTGTGTGACAATGAAATTAGAGCACGGAGAAACATCATGCTTGTGACACAAAATACTGTAATACTGTGTTTTGCTACCGGAAATGCCAGCATAATAAGAGAATCTCTGCTTCCAAACACTCAGATATCAACGAGTGTTTGCTGGGAGCCAGCAACTGTCGGGGTGGAGAGCGTTGCATCAACACAGAGGGCTCGTTCCGATGCCAGAGAGAAGTCAGCTGTGGGACTGGCTATGAACTCACTGACAACAACAATTGCAAAGGTCAGTGAAACTGCCCTCAGGTTGCCCCTGTGTATCTTTTTAACTTTTAGATATTGACGCTGTGTTCAATGGCAATTTTCCTGTGGTTTCTTTACCCAGACATTGATGAGTGTGAAACTGGTATCCATAACTGTGGCTCAGAGTTTGAGTGCCAAAATACCCAGGGGTCGTTCCGTTGTCTACCTAAGGTCAAGTGTGGTGCCGGCTTTATCCAGGATGCCCTCGGCAACTGCATTGGTAAGCACCATACTACAACAGTCTTTAACAAAAGCTGATTTACGCACAGGCACAGTCCTTCAGGTTTTCTGTTGGTCGGTGAGAGTTTTTACATGGTGGTAAAAACAATGTATATTCAGTTGTACTATATAAGATGAACCATAGCAACCATTTCTTTATTTAACAATGTTATCTGTCTCTCTGTTTTCAGATATTAATGAATGTGTAAGCCAGACGAGCCCATGCCACCGAGGGCAGCTCTGTATCAACACAGCTGGCTCCTACTTCTGCCAGAGAAACTCTGTTAACTGTGGTCGAGGATACCACCTCAACGCAGATGGCACACAGTGTGTTGGTACGGCTGAAAAACTCACCATTCCTGCAAAATGAAGCACATTACTTACCTACCTGAAGTTTATATCATGGCAGTCTTTGTTGTTTGCACCCCAATCCCCAGATATCGATGAGTGTAAGGGCCCTGAAATAGTCTGTGCAGGTCATGGTTGTGTCAACATGATGGGCTCCTACCGCTGTGAGTGTGAGACTGGCTACAACTTCAACAGCTTCAGTCGGGTTTGTGAGGGTAAGCAGTTGGTAGATCTTGAAGTGAATCCAAGTGTATTCTGTGCATGGAAATAAAAAAATGTATATATACATCAACTAGAACTGGTGAAAATGTGTAGAAGAGAATGTGGTCATAACTTCAGCTACTTACTGTGACTTATTTGGACTTTGTGTTTTAGATGTTAATGAATGCATGCACTACCCTGGCCGCCTGTGTGCTCACAAGTGCGACAACACGCTGGGATCGTACAAGTGTAGCTGCACAACCGGCTTCAAGCTAGCCGTTGATAAAAGGAATTGTGACGGTAAGACATATCAATATCAGGAGAATTGTAACTTTTTATACAGTATACAGTATGTGTTGTATATACTGTAGGCCATACTGTGCATATATTCCCACTGACTGAAACAATAGAAACCCCTGTTCAGTTCCAAGTTGGACAACCTTTTGGCTTTTATTAGAAATGAGACATTTGTTCTGCTATGGCTGTTTTGCTTTGGTTGGTCAATTGATAAAATTCGAATAAAATACAACATACCAGACTTTGCCAGGGATAGGACTATAAGGTCGCAGATTTATTTCCAACGTTGTCCCTGGTGTTTTCACTGTCCACCAACATTTATAGAGATGGATACACACATTCAATGTATGACCTAAGAAATAAACTGCTGCACAAGGCCACATTTTACCACATCATTCTGAGGTAAAACTGTAAAAACTGCTATTAGATGGCGACCTTTGAAAAAAACCCACCCTCCGGGCACTTACATTCATGCTTTTAACCCAGTATGTAACTGTGCATGCAACTGTTTACATAGTTTCAAATGGACAGGGGAGGATCCACCTCTCTGCAGGTGTAGAGTTTTTTTTTTTTGACCACTGAGGTGTACACGTTAGTAAAATAGTAGGATCAAGTTCACAATGGTCTATAATCATCTTTTCTTTGTGTAGATGTGAATGAGTGTGAGAACAACCCATGCAGTCAAGAGTGTGCCAACGTGTACGGCTCCTACCAGTGTTACTGTCGCCGTGGCTACCAGCTCAGTGACATAGATGGCATGACTTGTGAAGGTAAAATAGAACCATTTTATCATGTTCTGAATCATATAGTGCTTTTGAGCTAGAATCTACTAAATGTTAATATCTAAATTTTGCTTATGTGTATTTTTTTTTTTTACTTTCTGGTGTGACTTGTTTTTGTCGGTCGGTGACATTTTTAGATATAGATGAGTGTGCCCTGCCCACTGGAGGCCATATTTGCTCCTACCGCTGTCACAACACCCCCGGAAGCTTCCACTGTTCCTGTCCCGCCAGTGGCTACACCTTGGCAACCAATGGGCGCAGCTGCAAGGGTAAGCTGTCCTTACTGTAATTTAACATGATGATTTCAGGCCTATGTAAGCTTTGATACAAGTTATTTTTGTGAATGGTTTGAAATATAATTTGCTCTTTCACTCCCAGATGTTGACGAATGCGTGACAGGAACACACACATGCACAGAGAATGAGAGCTGCTTTAATGTACAGGGAGGATTCAGATGCCTGTCCTTCGAGTGTCCAAACAACTACCGGCGCATCGGAGACACGTGAGTATTTGGATTGTGTCTCACACACTGCTGCTGATCAGGACACACATTCATTAACAGAAAGCAACTTGTGTGTAGTGCGTATTCTGTGCTCGTAGCAAACATAAGAAAAAATAGACATTTATAATACAAACATGGACAGAAAACCTCTCACTCATAAACACTCACAGCGCAAGGTCCATGTTCCTCACAGTCAAGTCGAAATGGTTGTCCTACCAAGAGCTCTGAGTATAAAGGTTAACAATTCCAGGGTTTTTAAACTGACCCTTTTTCATGTGTATGGATTAAGGCTCTGCATGTCCAGTATGCTCAATGCTGGAATGACTTCAGAAGAGATTCGGCTCTAGCATGTTCTGTTGTTTTAGAATGATGAAATGCATATGGATATTTTCTCGTTGGCTTAATTACAGTAGGGGTTGTGTATGACCAACCAGTTACGGAGGCACCAGTCACAGAACGCCTTGCATGATCCCACAGAGGGCACCATGACTTGAGGATTATGCTGCCGACTGATGTTCCTCCCACTGCATGCCATGCACGGCAAATTCAATTTACACCTTCTCTCTATGCCTGTTTTGTTCTGTCTTCTGTCTCCCATCCTGCCCTGCCCCTGCCCCCCCCACTGTTCTCTCTCTGCAGTCGATGTGAACGCTTGCTTTGCAATGAGTCTGTCGAGTGTCTGGCCATGCCCCTGAGAATAACCTACTACTACCTCACCTTCCCCACCAACATCCCTGTCTTCACCAACATCTTCCGCATGGGCCCCTCCCACACTGTGGCCGGCGATGACATCCAGATGGCTGTCACCGCTGGCAACGAGGGCGGTTTCTTCAAGACGGAGCCGGTGCCCACCGGTGGGGTGATGTCGGTGACAAAGCTCATCGACAAGCCACAGGACTTTGCGCTGTCTCTGGAGTTAAGGCTGCGTCGCTACGGCACGCTCAGCACATACGTGGCTAAAGTGCTGGTGTTTGTTACCCAGGAGGAGCCCAGAGTGCCTTACAATCCCCTACTAGAATAAACACTCTAGGGTTATACAAGTTACCACACTCTTAAAAAGGATATGTCATTTTAAATGCATTGTCTCCTAGAGAAGACAGAGAAAGTTCATCCTCAACACAAAATGCATTGAAGATGACCATGCATTATGTTAATAGCAAAGCATGGTGAAGCAATGTAGACTATATTTTGTAACATATACATGGTTGCAGTTACTACATAGACATTACGTTACAAACATTATTGATTATGTTAAGACCAGTAGTCATCTCTATAACCAAATATCATTTATATTTCTTACATTCATGGATTCTGTGAGAGTGGTATCAATCCTGTCATCTAACTCTCAGCAAGTGTGTGTATTTTCAAGTCTTATTTCCTAAAACGTCGAACTACTCCTTTTAATTCATCCAGTTACTAAAACCCAACACACTGAGTCTGGGGCTTTCAGAGGCAGATCAATTAGCCAGCCTTATCTCTGCATACATTTTTTGTAATGAATTAGCACATGTATGAACTAACCACGTGTTAAAGATGACACATGGTTTCTTAAGAGTTAATACACAATCACACACAATCAGAAGAAAGAAGCACAGTTTTTAGTACTGTAGCATTTTACATAATCACCTTTGTAACACTAGAATTAAGGATCATTATTCAGCAGTATAAATTAGGTCCAATTGAATGTATCTTCTTGGAGGCAAGGCATCGTGAGAGCCGCTAGGTGGCGTTCTAGGTCAGGGTAAATCATGAAATAGAACTGAACCAAGTCTGCCTACAACTGAGTGTAATTTGATGATGGTTGCATGATAAAGTCTGACGTTTTGCAGTATTTTATGGTTTATGTGTTGGATGGACAGTTTTCTATTAAACTTGAAATAGAAATAACACATGTTCAAGTCAAATCCAGTTCTTGATAATGGTGCATTGTGGGGTTTAATCAAATACAGAAAAGGGAGCAGCTGGAATGTGAGGACAAATCACAGATGGAGGCATGAAGACTTCCTCACATAGTTTCATATTACTATTATTCCAACAGCTTCAGTGAAGTGGAAATCCAACGATACATGCAAATCTCTAGAAATGCATACATTTCAAGTTAAAGGTACATTCTGTAAACTAATTGAAAAAGGGGTTGTCTACAAACATCTATACACAAGGTATTTTAATACACATACTAACACCAGAAAACAAGTGATTTTAATGATCATGTTATTAGTAATTAATGTTTCCTGATGATTTAAACATTTTCCTGCTTCAGTAATGATTGTAAACACAGAAGCAAATCAGGCTTGTAAATTGGCTAAGAAACACACACAAGTCAGATTTCCCATCTATAAGTCAAACCCTACAGTTAAATACTATGCGTATAATTCAGATTTCACTATTTAATATGTCCATAAAGTAATTCCAGGAATCCACACTTACAAATTCCAGTCAAAAATGAGCCAGATTGGGTCTTTTAATGCATTGTTACTCCTGCTTCCCAAACATCAGTTACCTTGCACCGCAAATACATCTTTCTGTGGCAGTTATTTTCATTCACATCTCTTTAGCTCCCATTACATTTCTGGGCTTAATGTGAAATGCACAGATTTCCACTGCATACTGCGGGTGTAAACCCCAAAGCAGACAGATAATCCAAATGAAGGCTGAGTAAGTGACACGCGATGGGATGCAGTGGCAAAGGAGAGGGAAATGTGCACCAGGAGGAGAGAGTATAAATAGTTTGACATGCTGTGAGGCTGCTGCCCCGAGGGCTGTGGCTTATAATAACTGTAAATTCAGATGTCCTAGGTTCCTCCTGTCCTGAGCTGTCATGCCAGTAAGGATGTACTTGGTCCCCAGTGGGGATATCCTTAAAATAAGAACATAGTGGCGCGCAGAAGGTTTTTTCCTCCCCTTTGACATTGAGTTATGGGGCTCTGGGCTCTGGCCGGTGGTCTGAACAATTTGTGGTACAGCAACATCACCGCGCACAGAATGAATGATGCCCTGCAGTGTTTGTGTTGGGGCGTTATCAATGTGCTGACTATAAATAATAATTACCAAAAAAATAAAAGACCTTACGCTTGACCAGAGGACTTTCATCCAAAACGTCTGTTTTTCTTTTTGGTCTGAAAGTATTGGGGTTTTTCTCCTGGGCTGGGCCACGTGAGGCATGGGGAGATGAAGAAGACGTGCATTTGTGCATGTACGTGCACGCACACACACACACACACACACACACACACACACATATACATATACACAAGCATGTTTGCATGCACATAGGCACAAATGAACATATACACACACATAGGCATTTTCGGACAGATTCATTAACACACACACATGGAACAGTTAATTAGCTCCACGTGCTGGCCCTGCTCTGAAGTGCCCGTCTATGTGTAAATGGGCAGATCACCCTGGGTCATTATCTTCTCATAAATTTACTCTCTACCCCAACAGAGCTTTTACCTCATCCTCTAGAGCCCCGTTCGGGTCTTTCTGCAGCTCAGGCCGTGGTATTTTAAACTAGGAGAACATTTTGTGGGTTTGGCTTGGGCCAAAGTAAAACTTGGACCCACCCGCTAATTGCTAATTACAAGCCCCTACCCAGTGGTGGCTTGACTTTTTGTCAGGGGCTTCTCTCCTCGCTCTCCATGGAAGGAACCCTGCAACCCAAGCCGGGCCTGGGCTTTGAGCTGCAGCCTATAGGTTCCCTGAGGAGTGCCAGAGATCCACGGCCCATGACTCACAATGTGGCTATATGACTGCCATGCACATTAACTGGACTTATACATGGCAACTTGGCTGTTTTCATAACCCAATATAACCGTGCACTGACTTGTCTCCTTTGTGAAGACATAGCTTGAATTTAATATCTTGGATGTCAAAGTCAAGGCTTTTATTTTGTTTCAATGGCTTTCTCGTGATCACAAGTTCCTCATCATTTCAAAGACAAACCCTTGATTTATGAGGTTGTTAATGCCTTAGAAACCTCTCTCAAAGTCTTATCGAGCAGACAGATAGTGAATAGCGATACTTCAGGTGGCGTTAGCTTTCGGAGCCAGCAGAGGCCCTCCATTCCCTCCGACCTGTCACTGATTAGTCTGTGGAATAAACAAAGCCCTAAATAATAGGATGAGAGCTGCCCTGGGGAGAGGCTGGGGAGTTGTCTAGTCATGTTACTCACAATTTAGGAGTCTTTTAGAACACTCCCTTGCCCCATAAATCCTCCTCAAGAGATTATCTGATGTGAAGCCGGGGATGCTCAGCAAATCCAAATATTTTCCTGAGCAGGTTGTGGATCATTCTCTGCGAGTGTAGTAATTCATTTCCCACACAGCTTGAAATAGTGCATCAGAAAAGCATCAATGGCAGCGCTAGTCTCCACAAGCTACAAAGTTTGGCTTCGGCATGATTTTTGGCCATTGTTGGTTTATTATTCTTCCAAACCACATAGAATTTGATTGTTTTTGATGTTGACTGCTACATCCAGTGTTTCTGCTGTCTTGTTCAGATATTGTTTGTGCAGTGGCCATTGGAGTTGTCCCACTGCGTCTTTGATTACGCAGTGAGCTGCTCCCTAGGATGCCCTGTTATTGTGAGCTTTAGAAACCAAAGGCGGTTGACTCTGAAGTCTTTATTCAGACATTACCTAAAGGCCAGAGGCCATGTGTGTGTTTGTGTTTTTTTCCTTTTCTTTTGTGGGTGTGCATGTTTGTACTCTCCTGTAGAGTGACGAGGCTTGAACGCTCTGACACCGTTCGCTGTATGAAGACCTGTCAGCCCAATGATGCCGCCTGTTTTCTGGACCCCACGCACTCAGTCTCCCACTCCTTCATCTCCTTACCATCTTACAGAGAGCTCACAAAGCCAGAAGGTAGGTCGACAAAAAGTCAATGATTTTCTGCAAATACTGATGATGAAAATTGTAGAGTAACCCAGATGGGCAAACATGATGCAAAAGTTTATAAAAGGGACAAAATACACTCATGTTTCTTTGATAGAAAGTATATATATACACTACCGTTCAAAAGTTTGGGGTCACCCAAACAATTTTGTGTTTTCCATGAAAAGTCACACTTATTCACCACCATACGTTGTGAAATGAATAGAAAATAGAGTCAA